>JAHRHZ010000046.1:4358412-4399951 GCA_024137785.1 Ginglymostoma cirratum
CTTGACGTTTCGGGCCTCGACCCTTCATCAGAAATTTCTGATGAAGGGTCTAGGCCCGAAACGTCAAGTTTTCCTGCTGCTATAATGCTGCTTGACCTGCTGTGTTCATCCAGCCCCATGCTTGTTACGTTCTGTTGTCAGATTGGAAACATTCTGAGGAAGGTTCACCAGACCCGAAACGTTAACTCTGATTTTTTTCTTCACAGATACGGCTAGACCTGCTGAGCTTTTCCAGCAACTTTGTTTTGATATACAGCATCTGCAGTTCTTTCTATTTTTATTTAGTAAAGCAGATGGATTTTTTTGCTGACAATCAACAATGGATTCATGGGCATCATTGGATCTTTTATTCCAGATTTTTATTGAATTCAAGTTTCACCATCTGCCAATTTGAATCTGGGTCCCCTGAACATTACCTGGGTCCGTGGATTAACAGTTTTGCAATAATACCACTCGGCCATCACCTTGCCATGTTTACATTGCAAGTCTCCAAAATCCTAAGAAAGTTTTGCTTTAAACTGAGCATCTACTTTCAAGATAAAAGACAGACGGGGGTCTATAACGCAGCTATACAGCCTCTCCACCTGAATATAAGGCCAATTGATTCACACTTCCATGGATATAGACTTTGAGAAGGCAAGGACTTCTAAAATATCCTGAAACTTCAAGACACTGGTAGTCTGTTAGGATCCAGGAGGGAGTCCACACTCAGAATGAAAAGCCCAAAATCATGAAAATTTGTAATTCGGCTGGAAGATTTATCTAGCACATGCTAAAGGCAAAATCTCCAGGTAAAACCCTTACTGTGAAAGATGATTCTGGGATTACAAGTTGCTGGGTTGGTAATGGAATTGAAGGGAAAGGATTTATACATTTAAGGGATCTAAGAATCACTTTGTCTGAGTCCAGTAAGATCAGGCATCTACAGTATAAATTATACTTGTGCAATGGGGTTTTTTAAGTGTTAAGGGTAAAAGGGAAACTTTCTATGCTGTAGTTTAAAATATAAGTTGCTGATAAAAGAAAACTTTGTCAATAGTGACTGTAGCCTGTTTGATACAATATAAGTCTCAAAATGTGAAATCTTGCTGTCTTGTCTTTTCAGCTACCATCTGAAAGTCTGAATTTGTCTTTTTTAAGTTATCAGTCCCGACAGGGATCACATTAGGCAGCCTCTCAATTATGTTAGTCAATTCTTTGCTAAAAGAATGCAAAATTAATTCCACAAAACAGCGCTTCAGTTTTCAGCTATCTTGTAGCATTCTTAACTAAGCAAAATAGATTTCCCTTAGGGTAATAATTTACACACCTAATTGGACAAAATTGGCTGCCAACACTTTCATTATAAACACCTCTTCCACGTTTATGCTATAATGTAGAGGTGCCAGTGTTGGACTGGGGTGGACAAAGTCAGAAGTCATACTCTGAAAGCTTGTGATTTCAAATAAATCTGTTGGACTATAACCTGATGGCGTGTGACTTCTGACACTTATGCTAGAAACTGCCTTTATAAACTTTTTTTATACTTGCTTTGAGAATGGTACAATAGTAGGAGATCACAGTCGGAATACTGTGCACTGTTTGGTTTCTACGTCTAAGATCATATTTATGTGAGAGCAAGTGTGGCAAAGTCTCACTAAATTGACTCCTGGAGTGAGATGATTATATTAGAATGAGCTGAGGAGTCTAAAACTAGAGGAGGTTGGGGGAGGAGGAAAGGCATAGAATAGAATGCATAAACTTGGTTTGGCCATTTGTGAATGAGATGACAAATATTTTTAATCACAGAATTGCAAGTCTTTGAAGTCCTCAAGGTTATTGGTGTTCACTCTTTGAGTATACTTAAGACCACACCCAATGGCTTGTTAGGTTTTCTGGGATTCAAGGCGGATTGAGATTGGGCAGGTACATGGAGCTAAGGTTCAAGATCAACATGAGTATATTGACGAGGATAGCAAGTTGAGGGGCTGCATGGTCCTGTCCTGATTCTATTTCTTATTTTGTGATAAAACAATTATGTTGAGTTGCAGAAGCAACTTTTAAATATAGCAAATAAAAACTTCAACTTTGTTACAGATTCCTGATCACTTTTGTAATCATCTGTTTTAACTCTCAATGACATTTATAATTTGTAACTTCTATAACACCTCCTCTGAAACCTTGCAACATTCAGATCATTTTATTTAACTGGTTGAAGGAAAAATGCTCGCATAAACCTGTGAAACTCAAATAAACATTACTCCCAACTACTCTGACCTACTTTCCTTCTTAGCAACTCATGAGACAATTTAACAGCTATAGCTCAACAAGGAAGAAGTGAAATGGCTGCTGTTTACGTTAAATGAATTGCCTCTTTGAGCAACTACCTTGTGTGGATAAGAAACAGAAAGGGGAAAGGTTTACACCACAGAGCAGAAATCAAATGGATCTTGTTCAGTGTTGTTCAGCCTTAATTGAGGTGTCAGTTTGACCAATAAATTTGTGAAGAAACCAAATTCATGATAAAAAGCAGCTGTCATAATAGAATTTACATGGAGACAATCTAGAGACCGCTGCTGGCTTCAAATATAAGAGGCAGCTGGAAACTGTTACGTAAAAAAAATTGTCGTGAGAACATTTTTTCAGACTGTACTTATTCTGAATGGTTTCATTCCATGAATTGCAATTGTAGAGTGTTATTGTCACTGGGGACCATTTTAACTATAAATGAACTCATTTATTAGAAGTTAATCTAGTTGTGCCACTTATTTTCTGCATTATCTATAATAACTTGGTGCGTACTGTGTTTGGAATTCCTGCAGACATCTAAATGTGACATAACAATTCAATGAGTTTATGGAAAAGTCTTTACAAATAAATTATCTCGGATTAGCTTGACTGGCTCTGCATTAATTTAAAATGCCAACTTCATGATGTCAGCCAAGTGGTAAAGTTAAGATACTCATCTACCCACCTGCTAGAGGTAAAAATGCTTCTGTTCACCCAGGTAGCTGTACGTCTGGAATAACTTTGGATGAAGTGTGGGAACAGATCATCTACCCTTTCCTTCAAGGAATGAAACAAGGTGAACAAACATGGAAGAAAGGAGAATGAAATCCAAATGCATAGGACTATTTTCCACGGATAACGTGGAACACATTTAAAAATGTATTTCCTCTTCATCTGAACTTACATTTTCTCTTGTGTTAAAAAAATCTAGCAATGAAATTATCATTTGTCGTTAAAAATGCATCTGGTTAGGGAGGAAGCCCAGCCTCCTTATTCAGAACCATATGTGACTCCAGATCCAAAGTAATATTGAGGTTATATTCAAGATTGCTTGGGACCACCTTCTCCAGTGCAATTAGGGATGGGCAGCAGGGCATACATCTCATGATGGAATATTGAGAAAAGTGGAGACTCCAGGCCCATTTATTTAGTGCGAAATTGTCTATTATTAGATGGCAGCTCCTTTATGAAATGTATAATTGAAGGTCAGATCCATTGGAAAATCCAATATTCTCCTGTTGTTTGTGGTTTAAGGTTTTACGACCGTTATCAACCCATTAGATGTTTTATTATGTATGCAAGGTGGCAATAATATATTGTACTGATCCAAACAACACTTCTGCAACTACTTCTTCAATACTCCTGGATAACAACTCTGTGTATCGTTAATAACGGAAAGAAAGAATCCTAAAAATACTCCCCAGGTCAGATAACACATGTGAAATGCAAGTTTCGCTCAATGACCTTTCATCAACTTGTACGTGTTTTATTTTTATTTTTGTGTTTTGTTAATTGTGGACTGACATGAGAACTGTATTAAAACCAAGGATTGCAAGGATTGCTACATGTTTTTGAAAGCAAATGACCAGACACTCATTGACAGTATTGTTTACACAGCAGCTTTCATAGGAGAAGGTTACGGACAAACTGCAGCTGAACAAGTGTATACAAAAGGAGATTTGGTTGGCAACAAATAGTGGATTGGTTTGTGGATTAGTGAACAGTTATCATAGCAAAGGCGTCTTCTTGCCAACTATTATGCGATTGGCTCTTAGGTTGCACAAGATCCTCAAAATCCACCAGGAAGAAAGATGCGCCAACACCAGCGACCTCAGTGAGGCCAATATCGAGACACTGACCACCCTTGGTCGGGTACACGATCCCCATGATCGACACAAGACTCCCGAGCGGGTGCTCTACTCCCAGCTTCAAAATGGCAGGTGAGGCCCAGGTGGACAGACGAAGTGCTTCAGTGATACCCTCTAGGCCTCACTGGGGAGGTGCAGCATTCCCAAAGACGCCTGGGAATCACTGGTCCAAAAGCATCCGAACTGGAGAAGGAGAATGCAGGAAGGCATCGAGCACCTTGAGACTCGTTGTTGGGAAAAAGTGGAAGCCAGGTGAGAACAATGAAAGGAGTGCACTGCCACACTAACACCCCAGCCACCCCTTCCCATAACGCCACCTGCCTGTGAGTAACAGAGCCTATGGTAGCCGCCTACAGCCAAGTATGGACCCACCCTGAGAGTGGAAGAGAGTCATCCTCATCTGTGAGGGGCTGCTGATGAATGAATGGTTGTTAGGTAATAGAACAGCTTGGGACTGGGACCGATACAGGAAAGCCTTTACACTACCAGCAGATTACTCCACAGTAAGCCACTTTAAGCATTAAGATAACTGCTTTATCTATACCTCTGCAGTTACTGCAAGCTGTGACTCTTTAATGATAAGTTGGAAGCCTCCTATAAGTGAAGCAGCCACGTTATACTCCCTTATAAACCATTGGTAGCATCCAGAGAAGGACAACTGAGGAGCAACATTCCGACCAACACAAGAATCAGCTCAGTAATCCTTGTAAACAGGAAACACTGAACTGCTTTTCTAGTGTTTTGCTCATGTTTTGTTTTCTATCTATAAGGGGAGTTTACAAGAGCTTTATGTTGAGTTTTAATTAGTATAGGTACGGCTGACAGTTCATAACTGCTTACCTATAGCTAGAGTCCATATACATGTAAACTTGAAAGGGTTCAGAAAATATTTACAAGATGTTGCCAGCGTTGGAGGATTTGAGCTACAGGGAGAGGCTGGATAGTCTGGGGCTTTTTCCCTGGAGTGCTGGAGGCTGAGGGGTGACCTTATGGTGGTTTATAAAATCATGAGGGGCATAAATAAAGTGAAAAGCCGAGATGGTTTTTCCCAGGGTAGGGAAGTCCAAAACTAGAGGGCATAGGTTTAAGGTGAGAGCGGAAATATTTAAAAGGAACCTTTGGGGTAATGTTTTGAAGCTGAAGGTGGTGCGTGTATGGAATGAGCTGCCAGAGAAAGTGTTGGAGGCTGGTACAACTATAACATTTAATAGGCATCTGGATGGGTATATGAACAGGAAGGGTTTGGAGGGATATGGGCCAAATGCTGGCAAATGGGTCTGGATTTATTTAGGATATCAGGTCGGCATGACAAGTTGGACTGAAGATTCTGCTGTATAACTCTATGACTCCATAAGTAGGAGTCTTATTAAATACAGAATGATGGGTCTAAAGGACAGGGAAATTTGGGAATCTTTGTGTAGTTTTTAAAATCTTAAATTTTCTGATGAGTCTGAGAGTAGCGGGGCTTGATATGCAGTATGTTTCCCCAGTGAGTTGTGACAAGCTACTCTTCCAGTAACTGCTGACAAATGTCACTGGGCTGCCAGGTGAAAATTTTATTTTGATAATGTTCCCGTGAAGCACCATACACCGTTAAGTTGGGAGGTGCTATAGAAATACTGTTGTTGATGGCGTGGCAGCAAAATCAGTAAGATGCTATGGTAAATAAGTTTTGATTCGAAGGATATTTTTAAACATTCTGTTCAGCTTTTCATTCGACATTAGCACTATTTGCTGGAAAATACTTTAGTGCAGAGGGAAAGCTAGAATTGTGGAAAAATTTCAGATGACAGGTGTTATGCATCCAATTTCATCTTGTAATCTTTGTTCTAGGAATATATCCTATTTACTTAAATAAATTCTTCTTTTCCTGGTTTTATTTTCGTTTAAATCCCAAGAATGTTGCCTCTTGACTATTCATTCCTACCTTATTTCTTCCTCTTTGAAAGTCTTAACAAATAACCATTTCCAAAGGGCAAAGTAGATTAAATGACAAGAAAAAGAAATACCAAAAATTATTTTCCAAACACGATTTTAATACAATTAATCACCATAGAGTGCTTAAAATGTGCTAAAAACCAACGAGTGGATATAATGAAGCAACAGTAGTCAGCAAGTCCAGTGATGTCACAAGGATTTCTGCATCAGTCAAAGTAGTCCAATTTCACTGGAGTAACTGGATATCCAAGGAGGCTAATGTTTTTGAGTAAAATAAAAACCGAAAGAACTGTGGATGCTGTAATTCAGAAACAAGAACAAGAAATTGCTAGAAAAGCTCAGCAGATCCGCCAGCATCTGTGGAGAGAAATCAGAGTTAATGTTTCAAGTCAAGTGACCCTTCCCCAGAACTGATTCTGTTCTGAAGGGTCACTTGATCTGAAACATTAACTCTGATTTCTCTCCACAGATGTTGCCGGACCTGCTGAGCTTTTCCAGCAATTTCTGTTTTTGCTTTTGAGCAAAATACAGTTTGCAAAATGTATTTTGTAGTCTTAAGGGAAACAACCCTTCCGGGGAAATCAGGATTCTTTTTAAGATTATCCAATTTGCAATTCCTACATGCACAGATTATTTTCAAACCAATACACTTATTAATTTCTGAAGAAGGGTCTTGGCCTGAAATGTCAGCCTTCCTGCTTGGCTGATGCTGCTTGGCCTGCTGTGTTTATCCAGCTCCACGCCTTATTATCTCTGATTAATTGCTAGTTAGTGCAATTGTCAGAGTGAAACATTAAGCAGACTGGAGTTCTCAGAAGACTGAATACCGAGGGGGTCACCCAATACATTTTTTTTATTCATTCATGGGATGATGGCATCGCTGGCTAGGCATCACTTATTCCCCATCCCTAATTGCCCAGAGGGCAGTTCAGAGTCAACCACATTGCTGGGGGTCTGGAGTCACATGTAGGCCAAACCGGGTAAAGAGGGCAGTTTCCTTCCCTGAAGGACATTAGTGAACCAGGTGGGTTTTTCCCAACAATCGATTCTTGGTCATTGTTAGACACTTAATTCCAGTTTTTTTAATTGAATTCAAATTCCATCACCTGCCATGGTGGGATTTGAACACAGGTGCCCAGAGCATTACCTGGGTCTCTGGATTAATAGTCCAATGATAATACCACTAGGCCATTGCCTCCCATAGTGAACATTAAAATTATGAATGGGTGCAACAGGGTACCTTACACAAGGTAGAGATGTTGCCACTTGTGGGAACATCCAAAGTAACTCTCCATGTTTACATTGCTTGTTGTCTGTGCCTTCTCCAGCGTTTTGAATAAGTTTAATATCTTGATAATCAGATACATAAAAGTCAGTTTGTGCAACATTCCACTTGTGGTCACTTTTGTTACCACCTGATCAGAGTGGCACACTCGAAACCAGGCCCTCGTATTCCTGGAGACATCACTAAATTAAAGATTTTAGTAAAGTGTGCAAAATCTCAAGTTCATCTCTCTGATGGACTCAGGTTAACAGAAAACACAGACCAGGTTTCTGCACTTAAGAAGAATTCCAATTTATTAAAAAATAAGTAGATTTTCAAGGTTTGAGTGAAGATTTGAAGCTCGGGTGCTGGTTGTAGATGTTGGAGTGTTTGCCGAGCTGGGAGGTTTGATAGCAGATGTTTCGTCCCCTTACTAGGAGGCATCCTCAGTGCTCTGGAGCCTACTGTGAAGTGCTGTTGTCTTGTGCCGGTTTGAATTTATACGGTCTGGTTTTTGCTGCTTCCGGTAGATGCTGGTTCCGGCTGTGCGTTGTAATGGTTGGTATATCAGGTCTAATTACAATGCACAACCAGAACCAGGACCCACCAGAAGCAGCAAAAACCAGACCACATAAATTCAAACCGGCACAAGACAACAGCACTTCACAGGAGGCTCCAGAGCACTGAGGATGTCTCCTAGTAAGGGGACGAAACGTCTGCTATCGAACCACCCAGCTCGGCAAACACTCCGACATCTACAAAATAAGTAGATTCTAACCACTAGTAAACAATGACATATTGACATATAAATCTATCAGTAAAAGCTCTAACCCCTCTAGCTTTAACCCAGCTAGACAAACACTTTGGTACTACATTTGGAGGGAAAATGTAATGGGGGAAACAGTTTGATATCACCAGTCCTCAGGATTTGATGTGGAGTCCTCTTGTTTCCAAAGTCTTTTCTTCAGGTTCATAGAATCATCATTGAGAAGGTTCATATTATTTAGAAACTTGGGTCCTAATATGGACAATCAGATATAGCTTGAAGTTTGATAATCAGTTATATATTGCGTGGGGTTAGGAAGGGCTTGCTTTTGTTTTTCGTGCTCGGAGTGTGGTGCCGGGGTGTCTGGTAACGTGTTTATGCAGATTTAAAGTAGGCTTTAAAAGAAACCCTTGAGGTGAACAGTTCAGCACTTTATAGAACAAGGGTAGAACAGAAAACAAAAGTGCTGCTGCTTGGTAATAAAATGTCACATGAACAGGGAAACAAAGACAAAAATAATTTCTCTTTAGAAAAGGAGAACCATCCAGAAGGTCAAGGAGTGTGCAGGTTTCTTACTGACAGAAGTAGGTCAGTCAGGTAAAAAAGGGCCGCAAGCGCAGCTAGTGCAGTCAGGACAGCAGAAAAAGAGGATGCTGCCCAACATGCTATGATCTCCAGCATTTGAATTGAATTGAATCATTTATTGTCACGTGTATTCAATATAAAAACAGTGGAAAGTGTGTACCATCGCTGTGCATATATGCTGCCATTCACATTAATTTAAAATAAGTCAAGAAAAGAAAGATAACTTAAGAGAGTCCAACTTTCCTTTCTACTGCAGCAGTCCCACTCCGGGCTTTCCAACCCTCGCCATGCCGCTGCCAGTGTCCCACTCTGGGCTGCCCCAACCGGCCCTGCTCTTGTCCTCGCTGCCGCTGCTCCACTTTCACCAGCCCACTCTTGATCTACCGCCATCACTCCGGCCCACGCTTAATCTACCGTCAGAGCAGGAGACAACCCACACGTCCAGCTTCCGCCACACGGTTCGTGGTCGTAACCCAGCTCCTTCCCAACTCCTTTGGTGGGTACTTAAAAGGGGGTGGGGGGAGATAGAATTACTACAGAGGGGCGGGGAGGAGGGAGAAAAAAAAATGGAAGGCCCCAAAGAAACAAACAGAAATAGAACTGGCGAGCAGAATGGAGCACTGAATGGAATGACTTACCCTGCCACCTTCTTTGTCAATCTATCACCGTTGCTTCCGTCCTTGCCCCTTTCTATCACTCACAACAATGTCTTCGGATCCTCCTTGCCCTCACTTTTCATCCCACCAGCTTCTGCATTCAAAAGATCATTCTCCACTATTTCAGACAATTCCAGCAGAATAGTACCATCAAATGCATCTTCCTCTCACTCCCCCTCATTGCATTTCACAGGGATCGTTCCCTCCGGGACACCCTAGTCAATTCACTGATTATTGACACCAAACCCCCTCCCACACCACCCTCCCATGTAACCACGGAAGGTGCAACACCTGTCCGTTCACCTCCTCCCTGCTCACCCTCTAAGGGCCTAAACAGTCTTTCCAGGTGAAGCAACATTTCACCTGTACCTCCTTCAATCTTGTGTATTGCATTTGCTCAACCCAATGCAGCCAACTCTACACTGGAGAAATTTAACTCAGACTGGGTGCCCGCTTTGCAGAACAGCCCTGGTCTGTGCACAAAAATGACCCCGACCTTCCGTAGCAGGTCATTTTAACACAGCGTCCTACTTGCATGCCCTCTTATCTATCCTCACATGCTGCAGTGCTCTAATGAATCACAGTACAAGCTGGAGGAACAACATCTCATCTTTACAACCTTCTGGTCTTAATATCGAGTTCAACACCTTCAAACTGCGAACCAACCCTCGGTCCTTCCTTTTCTTTTGGCTTTACTTATTACATGCTCTATCACCAAGTCCTCTCTTCTCTCCCCGACCCCAGTGGGACTGTCTGTTCTTCCAAGTCTGGCAGTGAAGACACATCATTGTTCTACCATTCTCACATTCTGATCACATAATCTGAACTATCAAAATCCTTTCCACGCCAGCACTCTACACTCCACAACCACCACCGCCCCAACTATAGCATGAACGCTGCCCCCCTCCAGCTAGACATCAGCTGTCGAAGAGTTATCTAGACTTGAATCATTAGCTTGCTCTCTCTCCATGGATGCTGCCTGACCTGCTGATCTCCAGCATGTTATTTTCAGGAGGAAAAGAGATCCTGAGTGATTCAAAGTCAGCAAGCGGAAATTCCAGAAATGGAAGGCTGCAGAAGAGGGGTTTAAGATTCATGTTAAAAAAGCAGTGTTAACAGTTTAAGGGTCTCATGAAGAGACATTAACTAAAGCAACTAGCATCGAGTGAAGGCAGGCATTTGCCAAAAAGAAACTGATTGCCAACTGAAGAAGGAATTTTAGAACAGAAACAAGATGATCCTATACCAAAGTTTAAGAATCTGTAAGGTTATTGTTGAGGGTAAGAGTTGAAACTTCTGGACTTTGTAACGACAGTTTCAAATAATTCGTATATAGTTTGAATTAGGTTGACTTTTATCCATTTTGTGTGTAGCAATACTGCATGTTCTTTGTTTGAAGTACATTGGCAGCCTCTTGTGAATATGTTCAGTGACTAACCGTCAAGGTCAATTACAAAATTAAAACTTATGGTCTAAAATACCGGGTTTCATTTTAGGATCTGACTTGTCCACTATTACCATCAGCTGGGCTCAATCCATGACCCAATTCCTATTCAATAGCCATTGATTCTGGAAACACCTTCAGATAACCTATTATGTGAAAGCCAATCAATATGCACATTGCTGTTCCACATAATTTTGACTCAACCCATAACATTACCACTCAGTTTGCTTTCATTGATGTTAGCACAGCCCAGAGACAGCACTTGTCTCTAAACTACAAGAGGTTGGAGGTTTGAACCTCACTCCAGGGAGCTAAGCACAGCATCTAGGCTGAGACTCAGGACTGCGTTGCTGGGGCTCTGTCTTTAACCCATGCCTTTCCTGTGATATTGACAGATGAGGTGGGGAAGAATACTTGCCAATCTTTGCCATTTAATCTTGTATGGGATTTTGAGACAATCACTTTTACTGCTGTTTGAAAATACCTACATGTGCAACCTTCAAACAATTCACATCAACACTTTAAAAAGCAATTCATTAGTTGTGAAGTCTTTTGAGATATTTTTAAGGTGAGAAGAGAGAGTTTTAAAAAGGACATGAGGGGCAACTTTTTTTTTTTAAGACATAGGGAGCGGTTGGTGTGTGGAATGGACTGCCAGAGGAAGTGATGGATGCACGTACAGTTACAACATCTAAAAGACATTTGGATAAGTACAGGAATAGGAAAGGTTTGGAGGGTTACGGGCCAAATGCAGGTAAGTGGGATCAGTTTAGTTTGGTGTCCACTAGTTGGACCAAACGATCTGTTTCCATGCTGTGTGACTGACTCCAATTAAAATTTTACTATACACGACATTCAATGAGTCAAAAGTTCTTGACACAAAATATGCTTGGTTTATTAATTTTGGCTGTAGTTTCATTGCAAAACAGATGCTTGCTCAGTTTATCCAACAATCCAAGACAATAGAAAAGGTAGTTAGCTGTTTGCTACTACTCTGTCACATTTTGCAGCAGATTCTAGAGTGGCACTTCCTGGTCTTGTGCAAACTGTGTAGAACTTTTTTTTGAGAGAGGTGGTGTACCCTGGATGTTCCAACACACACAATAGCATACCCACTGTTAACTTTGTTATTAAACAAGATCCTGAATAAATGCCAGGCACATCCTCCAAAACTAAAAATGGACAGAGGGAAGAGAAATATATGAAAACAGTTGCTCAAGTGTTAAAATTATGGCAGGCCTGTTGACTACTCCACTATGCCTGAAAGTGATGTAAAACCCATCAAAACTTAAAAGGAGCATTTATTGCAAGCTTAACCATTTCGGGTATATACAGTACTCACGAGATATCAAAAATAGATATCCAAGAGAAAGTCCTTATTTACAGCATCAGGTTTCAGTCATTAAGTTACAACCAAGATGAGACAACATGAACACAGAAGCATTTACACAGTATTTTTACAAAACGAAAACAATTTTAACTCTGCAGCCTAAAGTGATGGAAGGAACAAAAGCATGACATGATAACACACAGAAAGATGATTTGGTATAACAGCAGCTTGAAGAATGTCCAAAATACCAATTCACGTTTAGGATGGGCAGTCTGCCTCGAATGCATTTGGATGTAACATGGAGTGGTTCACAACAAATGTAGGTCAATAGTGCCTTCAACTGCTAAAGAAAATGCAATTATTTGTTGGCCTCACGAAAATGACAAGTACCTGGGCAAAACATACAATGTAATTCTCACGAATTAATGGCCAGTAAGAATGGCTGAAACTACACTGAGTTCAGAACTCAGGTTACAATAATTTGCAGATGATTCAGACAAAACCACTGAAGCAATGACAGAAAATATTCAATAACCCTACATTTTATTTAAAAGTACTGTGTGAACACAACCTTGAATTCAAAGTATTTTCCCAAAGACTGAGCATATTTCCATTCACGAGACTTAATTATCAAAAAATGGGTTTGAATTACCAGAAGGGTAATTAAAAACAATTGGATGCAGATGCTTATACGTTACTTAATACTAAGCAAACACAACTGTGGGGTCATGCAGCTTTAATGCTTGTGCTTTTCTGAAGAATATTTCATTGATGTTCGAAATACTTGCACAGTCCCCACAAATTCTTCTTTGAAGCTCCCGATAGGCCTGACTCTTAACAGTTCAATCCAGGAATAATATAGAAAATGTTCCATTCAAAAGCTAGCTAGTTAAAGTGCATTGTACTCCACACACTTTGATGGATCTGTCGGAAAATGCTTTTGGCAGATGGTCATCAACCTTTTCAAGCCCTAGAAGAATAGCAATGAGGAAAAGTAAGTTGAGGCGATGGTTTTTGGTGAATGAATGCAATCCGAAGGGCTAAGCATTTTCTTGAATCAAAACAGTTTAATTCGCAAACAGGAATTTGGAGATGTTTTACAATTTTAAAGCCAACATGTACATCTTCATTAGGTAATTCACATTCCAATGTATAATGCCCAATGTACTAACCGTACTTAACAGTAAATGTTTTTGAATAGTATCAGGGAGATTCAATGCTCAAATACCGGTTCAGTTTTAGGTACCAGCCAAACATTCATTTCAAACATATGAAAATCAGAAACTGGTGCCCCCTCAACAATCTGCAAAAAGGTCTTTCAATAGACTCATTGTACCTGTAATTGCTAAGCAATTGTTTTTAACAATGTGTTTCTACTTTGCACAAGCTGTTTATAATTAAAATGAATACCTCAGAATTAAGCTAAATGTTCTATGTTGCTTCCCACTTAATTTCATCATAGCTTGTCAAATGCTATGTGAAATATTAGATTTGTTTCTTATCACTGTTTTCATAGTTTCTCTGTTTCTTTAAACATTAGCTGATCTCTGACGCTGTTGCTCACAAAAAGGTTAAGCCCAAGGAGTGCAGTTAATGAGTTAACCAGGCATGTTTCTCCAAGGTCACTGCTGAATGCTCTCCATAGCTAAATCAGGATAATTGTGGCTGCCTATAAACGGCTGAGGCTAATCAAAAGTAACTGAACCAATTGTAAATTTCTAGCTAGGGTCAAGAAACCACAATCATGAAATAACTGCCCCTTTCTTTTGAAAAAGTGTGTTTTACATCGATAATACCGTACAATATTTTGGAGTGTCATTAGAGGCAACACATATTAGATTGCTGATCTCCTGTACCAGTGCAAGTCAGTGAATATACAAGACCTTATTTTCCTTTGCTGGTGTCAGCCAGATTTGTGCACCCAGGGGATGCTGCACCTTCCCTAAGACCATTTACACAAGAACATAAATGTGGGAAGACGAATAAATTAAAAAAGTATAATAAAAGCCTAAAGATTAAACTGCCTTTCACAGCTCAGTATAAAACCTTTCAGTTAGGATTAAAAAGACAAACCTGGATGTATTTCCGCTGCGTTTCATCATTCAATACATGTGCCACGTGTTTGGAAAAGATTTTTTCACGACCCGTACGGGCATGGATACCAACCATGGTAACTCCAATAGGCCATGGAGCATTGCCAATGGCCATCTGAAGGTAAGCATCATTTGCCTGCGGAGAAGACAAATGCTTCATACAAAATCTATACTTACTGATAACACAAAAATGGTCCAGTTAACTGTTCATTAACTTCATCAACTAAATTGAACAAAAGCTCTCAGATCGGTTAAATGGCCAAGTGATGCAAAGTGCTATTGCTTAAACTCTGATTCGACAGTAACAATTAGTTCTGAGCATCTTATGTGTTGAAGACACAGGCTTCCAGATCATAACACTGCCTGGAACAGTTTTTTCCATAAAATTAAACTTCATAGCTGGTATATTTCAATACTTCTGAATTGATAAAACTATGTTCAGCTGCATGCTGGCGTCTTCTGTAATTTCCCTTACCAAACATCATAGAATATAACGTAAGGATCCTGTAGAAAGACATCACAAAGGCTGCAGAGAATAGATACTGTTAAATCTATTAGATTTGATGGCTTTGAAACTTCTCTGTAGCTTCCCAAATAACAAGCTCCAGTATGTCATCACTACATGAGTACCAGCTATGTTGAATACATCCCGCTGAAGGGGACAAGCAAGGTTGATCTTTTATAGAGATTTGTCCTCGACTACTAGCTTATCCCTTCATGATCATCATGGCTTTCCCCAGTGTGGGTGATATGAGGAGTGACACAAAGGAGCTCAGATATTCAAGTCACAGAGACTTTTGTTCTTTCCAGAGTAGTGGTGGGCTGACAACATTACAGCCCATCTTTCTGATGTAGTTACTAAGTTGAACAATTGTGTTGTATGACTCTAGTACCCAAGGATGCAATGTATCAGATCAAGGGACTTGTCAGCCTTCAGTCCAATTAATCTCCCTTGTACTTATTTCTCGTGACAGTTACTGCGTATCTACTCACCACCTTTTGCCCCTTAATTTACTGAGTCCCACACTCTACATTCCCTTCACTACCAAAGGACCACCCCTGTTTTTAATGCTCTGTAACTCACATCAGGGTCCTTCTTTTTCTTTGTCAAACTCTCAATATTCCTTGACATCCAGGATTGTCTGGGCTTGCCCTTCATTCTTAAAGAACACAATGGCGTTGAACTCGCTAAACTTCTTTTAAAATACTCCCACTTTCCAAATGTAGACTTACATATGAGTAGCTACTCCCAGTACATGTTTGCCAGAACCTGTCTAACGATATTGAATTCGGCCTTCCCCCAGTTAGACACCTTAACTTCTGCACTATCCTTATCCATTTCCATAAGGAATTTGAAACTTAGACTGATGGTCACTAACCCCAAAATGCTTTCCTATTGAAACTTGATCTTCTTCATTTCCTCAGATTGGGTGTAGCACGGCTCCACCTCTAGTAGGAGTATCTACGTACTGGCTGCACATTTTAATAATTCCACTCCATCTAATCCCTTGACACTAAGGCTCTCCCAGTTAATATTAGCAAAGTTGAAATTCCCTACTACAATAATCCTATTCCCCTCACACCTTTCTGTGACTTGCCTACACATCTGCTCCTCCATTTCCCTCTGACTAGTGGAGGCCTGAAGTAAAATCCCAGCAAAGTGATCACTGCGTTTTTCTTTATTTCCAAGCTCTATCCAGACAGCCTCTTACTAAAGGAAGTAGATATAGAGATAGTGGATTCACTGGTAGTAATCCTCCAAGAATCTTTAGATTCTGGAACAGTCCTGCAGGATCGGAAAGCTGCTCATTTAAACCCTTATTCAAAAAGAGAGACCAAACAGGTAGCTATAGGCTGGTTGGCTTAACATGCAAGCACCAGAAAGTTGTTAAGCCACACATCATACTTCTTTCACCACCATATGTTCAAAATCTTGGAATTCCCATAACAACAGCATTGTGGGTGTTCCTACATGAAGTATGAAGAAATGCGTTTAGTAACAGTGTTTACCTTAACGTATTCCCTTTGTAACATGAATTTGATGATATCTGTTATGGATTCTTTGATGTCCTGGGACAGGGTCTGGGAGAAAGTAGAATAAATACTCATTTAAACTTGTACTTAGACAAACTTTAATAGACTAATACAGCATTTACTCAAGTTTTAAAGTTACCCATCAAACTGTGACAATCAAATAGTTCATGAAAAATGACACAACAGTAATTGCAGATAAAAAGTATTTTACAAATTTCATAGTCAAACTCTATTATGGCCACAGGGTTTAAGTTAAAAACATTCAAATCTTGAGAGTTGGGGGTATTTACGAAGAAATGAATTAGGAGCAAAAGTAGGCCATTTGGCCACTTCAGCCTGCTCTGCCATTCAGTAAGATCACGATTGATTTGTTTGTGTCACAAATTCCATCTTCCCATCTCTCCCCAATAACTCGTGATTTCCCTACCTAATTAAAATCTAACTACTTCCACTTCCAAAATATTCAACAATCCCACCTCCAGCACCTGCTCAGGCAGAGTTCCAAACTTACCTGACCCTCAGACAGAAAAAAAATTCCTCATATCTGTCCTAAAAGGGTAATCCTACTTTTAAACTAGTGTCCCTGAGCTCTGGACTCAAGAGTAAACATCCTTCCCACATCCATCTTGTCGAGACCTTTCAGGATCTTATACACTTTGATCCAAACACCTTTTGCACTTCCGAACTCCAGTGGAAAAAAGTCCAGCCTGTCCAATCTCATTTCATTATACAACATCGTCATTCCAGGTAGCAATCTAGTAAATCTCCTTTGAACTGCCTCCATGGAATTTAAAAGATTAATTTCCTGCTGACAACTGAACTAGTTCATTCCAAACAATTTCACTACAAGTCTTTCCTTTCCTGTGCACCAATCAGAGGATACCGAGCTGGCAGAAAGCTCAAGTGAAAAAAAGAAGTGACTCTAGCAATTTCAAAATTTTTACCTTCTTCCGAAGTTTCCTGAAGAGAGGTTTCAAGTAAGATTCAGTCTGCTTGTGGGTGGCTCCAGCAAGTTTACCCTGAACACTGCACTTTAAATAATCCTCCCTGGCATTCAGGTCTTTTGCCCAAACATCAAGAAGAAACTACAGAATACAAATCATAAAAATATATTAGAGAACCCTATGAAGAAAACACAAATTAGGTTATTAATGCAAGGTTAGGCCACTCAACCCCTTGAATCTGCTCTACCATTAAGATCATGGCTGTTCTAATTACTCCTTATTTCCACCTGCATTCAATAACCTTTCATTCCTTTTCTTTTCAAGAACCTATCTACCTGTGTTTTAAAGGCATCCAAAGGCTCTGCTTCTGTGCTTTTTGAGGAAGAGACTTCCAAAGACACATGACCCTCTGATGAGGGAAAAAAAAAATCAGAATTGTTCTGAAGGGTCACAGGAGTTGAAACATTAACTGTGCTTTCTCTCCACATATGCTGTCAGACCTGCTGAATTTCTTTAGCAATTTCAGTTTTTGTTTGTTTCAGGTCTTCAGCATCTGCAGTTCTGTTTTATATTATTGAAGAAAAGACTACTTTTTTATCACGTATTAGGAAACACAGACAAATAGCAGGTCAGGGGAAGTGCAATAGCATCAGATTTCACAAGTCAGGCTCTATTCTTAAAAGATCAGGAGATCAAAATACTGTCTTTCTGGATTGAGGATTGTTTCTACTTCATGGCACACAGTGACATAGGCAGAACAAATTTTCTTGGACGCTGCAAAAAGCTGTTAGAGGTTTGTTTAAAAATCTTTGTTTTACCTCTGAATAGAGACTCAAAACAATCCAAATGCATTTCAGAGATTTTCATTAGTAAATGACAAAAGATTATGAATGTATAATCTCCAACTGTGTTTTCATTTTATGATTGTATTCCATAAAGCCGACATGAAGACTCAGTTACACATGTATACTGTTTCTTCACATTGACATGACTTATATACCAAATTGTTTTCCTTTACTGTAAATCAGTATCTAGGCTAGCTCACTGAGCCCACTTAATCTTTGTTTCAACAGAACATGGATTGGCAAAGTTACATTTTAATCCCGATCCCATACAATTTACCAATATTCTTTAATACAAAGTGTGCTTTCAGATATGTTGAGTCAAAAAAATCGTATTGCGTTATTATTGAACTACTGGCAAGTGATCCTGTACAGGATCAGAAAGATACAAGGGAAGTGTGCGCAAGGGAGAGTCAGGCCTTTTTGTGGGGGGTGGGGTGGGGAGACTGAGTTAAGCTGTCGGTCAAGTCAGTCCAAAGGAGAAGCAAGGGCCGAGACAGGGGACAGAGTGGGCTAGGCAAGGTGAAGGAATAGTAGTGAGGGCAGTGGTGGGCATTGGGAGCCATGAGATCCTTGCTGTAAAACTAATTTGGGTTTTTTTGATCCAGGTGATATCAAATTTCCACTATATTTCTTCATAATGCTTTCAGACAGCTGATGTTTGTTTTAAAATTATTACTACTAGTTGGAATTGGCTTGTTTATAAGTAAGTTGTTCAACTTTACTTGCTACTCTGTTGACTGGACCTTTAGAGGAGTTGCACCAGCTGACAAGTACTGGAGACAGTCATAATGAGATTTTTTATTTTTCTTCCCCATGACAGTAACGTAGAGATATTTAGCAACTTAGTCATTTTTGCAATGAGTTATTATTTAAGACAAAGCAAATGTGCAGAGTGATAGAAAAATACAAGCTACTCCTCCAACAGAGTCGTTGGAGACTGCTTCCCGTGCTCAAGTTGGTTAATGCATTTCCTACATTTCAAAAAAGACTCCACTTCAAAACACTTTATGGGCTGTAAAGTATTTTGAGAAGCTGGTGGCCATGAGTGATAAATAAGGTATTTGGCATGATTGCCTTCATTGCTCAGAGCGTCGAGTTCAGGAGTAGGGACATAATGTTGAGGTTGTATAGGAGGTTGGTGAGGCCACTGAAGCAGAAGAGTGCACTCTTCTGGTCACCCTGCTTTAGGAAAGATATTATTAAATTGGAGAGGGTGCAGAAAAGATTTACAAGGACATAAATGCTCCAGTTCCAGTAGAGTTAAAAGGAGAGACTGGATAGGCTGGGACTTTCTTCAGTACAGCATAGGACGTTGAGGGGTGACCTTATTGAGGTTTATAAAATCATGAGGGGCATAGATAAGGTGAATAACAAAGGTCTTTTCCTTAGGGCAGGGGAGTTCAAAACTAAAGGGCATAATTTTAAGGTGAGAGGAGAAAAATGTAAAAAGCATCCGAGGGGCAACTTTTTCCACACAGAGGATGGTTCTTTTGTGGAATGAACTGTCACAATAAGTGGTGGATGCAGGCAGAGTTACAACATTTAAAATATATTTGGACAGGGACACAAATGGGAAAGGTTTAGAGTATATGGGCCAAACGCAGGCAAGTGGGATTAGTTTAGTTGGGAAACTTGGTCAGATAGATCGAAGGATCTGTTTCCATGCTGCATGACTGACACTAAATGCAAATTTTTCCCCTCATAATGGTCAGGGAATTCATTAACTCAATTAAAATAGCTTTAAAGTAAATAGTGGGGAGGTCCAGGTTCAAGTATCGACTGCTCCAGAGGTGTGTCATAACATTTCTGAACAAGTTATGTTATATAAGTGAATTGGATCCGAACATAGGAGGTATGGTTAGTAAGTTAGCAGATGACACCAAAAGTGGTGGTGTAGTGGACAGTGAACAAGGTTAGCTCAGAGTACAATGGGTCCTTGATCATATGGGCCGATGGACCGAGAAGTAGCAGATGGAGTTTAATTTAGATAAATGTGATATACTGCATTTTGGAAAGCCAAATCAGGGCAGGACTTATACACTTAATGGTAAAGTCCTGGTGAGTGTTGCTGAACAAAGAGACCTTGGTGTGCTGTTCATAGTTCCATGAAAATAAAATCACTGGCAGACAGGATAGTGAAGGCAGCGTTTGGTATGCTCGCCTTTATTGGTCAGTGCGTTGAGTATAGGAGTTGGGAGGTCATGTTGCAGTTGTACAGGACATTGAGTAGACAACTTTTGGAGTGTTGCGTTCAATTTGGGTCTCCCTGCTATAGGAACGTTATTGTGAAATTTGAAGAGTTCAGAAAAGATTTACAAAAAAGTTGCCAGGGTTCGAGGGTTTGAGCTGTATGGAGAGGCTGAATAGGCTGGGGCTATTTTCCTTGCATCATCAGAGGCTGAGGGGTGACCTTAATAGAAGTTTATAAAATCATGAGGGGCATGGATAGGGGGAAAGGCCAAGCTCTTTTCCCCGGGGTGGGGGAATCCAGAACTAAAGGGAATTGGTTTAAGATGAGACAGGAAAGGTTTAAAAGGGACGTAAGGGGCAACTTGTTTCACGCAGAGAGTGGTGTGTATGGATTGAGCTGCCAGAGGAAATGGTGGAGGCTGGTACAATTAAAACATTTAAAAAGCGTCTGGATGGGTATATGAATAGGAAGGATTGAGAGGGATAAGGGCCAAATACTGGCAAATGGGACTGGATTAATTTAGGATATTTGGTCAACATGGACGAATTGGACCGAAGGGTCTGTTTCCACGCTGTACAGCTCTATGATCTAAGTTGATTAGAAATGTCTACAACTATTAAAAAGGAACTGAATGAAATGTACCTGCTGAGAGCTTATCCTAGGGTAAGGGGTTGTTTAAAGAACTAATGACAGAATCCCTAATAGGGACAAGTCAGATGGAAAATCCTCCAAATTCCAGTGAATGTAACAAAAGCAAAAAGAAATAAATTGGCTCTCCTGGTACAACTATCAGGTTTAATAGTGACAGGCCTTAGCCAGAGGCATGGCGATAAGATGGAGGCTGCCAGTTTCCAAAGTTGGAGGTTTTGCAGAAAAGATGGCGCCACCAAAATCAAGTAATTCAGCTGGTTAGGTCCAGGAGGCATTCTCTGGCAAAGGGATACTCATTCATATTCATTTCAACTCGAGTCAGCTGAGATTGATCAGCAAAATCAAACAAGCTTGCTCATAGGGACCACTGCAGAGTATTTATAACTTTTCTGTAAGGTTCTGTACTTGGATAATGTGAAATCTGACGAGAATTGTTATTCTATACGTCCACCTGCTATCTGTAAAATAAAGCAGCTTAAAGATTTGCATTTAGCCTCATCCCACTAAAGCTTTTGCCCATCTGTCTTTGAAAAGACTGGAAAAGTCCTTGTGAAAGCATGAGTGAAATAGAATTTTAAAGTACCAACCACCAATGGGTACTACATTTACACTCCTAGATTATATTGTTAAGCAATGCGCACTGCAGTCACATTCATGACACATGCTGCTTAGACTGCTCATAGTTAGTGCCAACTTTGTAAAACAGGAAAGGTTTATATAAGGTAGATCTGAAACATATAAGCAGCAGCAAAATTCATCCAGATATTAAAAACAGTTAATGCAGATTACTGTGTTGTCTGGAGATGGCAATGATTACTTGGGGTTGCCAGCACAGTGAAGGGGGGAGATCATTGGATCAAAAAGTCTAACTATTCTGCATGAACTTTTGTTCAAAAAGCCTAACTGGCAATCCCAGTGACAATTAGTCCTATTAAGACTGACATCTGCATCAGATCATGAAATATACCCTAAAGAAATAAAGCTGGCTAGCCCAGTTGGGAGAGCACGAGATTCTTAATTTCATGGTCATGGGTTCAAGCTCCACATTGGGTGCCTTTATAATGGAACCATGCTTTCCGAGGGGAAGCCCCAGTCTTCATTCCTCCACGAGTGTCACTGCTTAAACAGGGTCTCTCTCTAGGAGAGGACCCTCTTGTGGCACAGTGGTATTGTCCCTATGCACAGGTATGTAATAACAGGTCTGAACAAATTGATTAGAAAAATAGGCTGACAACATCGTTGGCCCTCGTGTGGTGTAGCAGTAGTGTCCCTATCTCTGGACCAGGAGACCTGGGTTCAAGCCCACCGCTTCCAAAGCTGTGTAATACTACTTTGGAGCCGTTTGATTGGAAAAATACATTGGTATTATCAACAGGGGACTTTATAAACTGAGGAGTAATGCAGATAGTAAATGATATATTAATTATCTGTTAAAGTTAACTGTTTTCTCTCCTGGCCGCAATACACAAACCCTGACCATGGCAATCAAGTACATGTTTACACCAGCACAGATGAAGACCTGATAATGTACCACCTCAGACAAGAGTTTGGCTTTAAGATTTCAGGTTTCCAAGGAAGATTACAGTGTGGTCAGTTTTTTTGGGGGGAAGCATGCACACGGGAAATTTCACACTGTAAGCTACCTAAAATTCTTCAGAATCAATACATTGGGTTCTTGATGGGCAAGAACAATTTTTAATAAATTCATGTTCATCAAGGAAAAGAACTTTATTGCCCAAGAAAACACCATATTCCACTTCAAATGTTGACTGATAGCATCAAGCAGTCTACTTCAGGTACAGCATGCTAGATACAGATTAAATCTCCTCTAATTTGTCCTCAGTATGTGCCTCTAAAGAACGTCTTCAACTCAATACATTGGAAGTGGCTGTTTTCCAACCCAGCTTTTGTGTGGTCTCCCCCAGTGGGACTGTCAATTTTGAGCCAATTATTGCTGAATTGAGCGGTCTTGTGCTTTAGGCTCACTTCTATTAGGAATGAAATTATAGCCACCAGGACAAGGATAGTTTCATCATGTCAGACATGGTTGGTTCACTCTCTGGACCAACTCATTAAATAGACATAATTCACTGTCAGAAATAAGTGCTCTAAAAATATTGTTAGCATTTGTTGTCTTACCCTCAGAACTTTGGTTATGGTATCCATGTCTTTACAGTCATCACCCTGGCCCAAAGACTCACCCAAGGCCTGTAACAATACAGATGAACTATCAGTTGAAATTTGTGGAAACATTGTGAATTAACCAATTAACAGCAGTTAATATGAAGAAACAACTTATTTGTAGCTGTTGTGACATTATAAAAAGTACATTGCTTTATTAAAAAAAATTGTCTAATGCCTTTTAGTTTGGTAGTCATGTAACATTATACAGCTGTTGCAAGAGGGAAATTTAAAAAGACTGCAATTCACATTGAGTGTGTTAGTGCAGATATGCTGTACAAATGAACACTTTTGCAAATGCTGGCTCTGGACCTAGATTCAGCAGCATTATGCAAGATTCTCTCAGGCTGCCAATGATAGGTTTATCTTCTACTGAACTTGAAGATTCAGTTTCTTGGTCAGAGTTTATTTGCTGTCTCACTAGCACATTGGACAGCTGATACCTTCCAAAGCAGACAACCCACCAACTCAGGAATTGAAGATCTGCAGCCATCAGTACTCATGGGTTATTTGCCACAAGCAGTGTAGAATCAAAAGTAGGAACAGTTTGATTTGCTGGTTGCTCAGCAGGTTTATGGCACTGAAAGAAGCAATGCTTTCTCAGGCCAATATTACCAAGTCTCCCTCTGCTGTGATATCCCTGACATAGCACTTCAGACCCTCCAACTATCTCAGTCACTATGTTCACATCACTTTTTGCAGCATATCCTCTCACACATGTCCTCACCTTTCATTTGCAATCATTTGTCCTAATGCTATTTCTTTCAATGTCTATCATGATATGCTGTAAAATATATTATTGGTACAGAAATCTAGAAGGAAAGAAAACACTAGAAAACTATAGGTCAGTCAGGTTCTGAAAAAGATTCCATATTTCTATCAGAATATGAAGCAGTTCATTCAAATCCTACACTCTGTAAGACGTGATCGAGTTGCTATAAACTTCTTGAACTCAGAGTTTCAGCATTTCTGGTCGTCTTTCATTCTGTTTTATACTTTCAACACGTTTGTGCCCTTTTGAAATCAGCATTTTTAAAGCTCCTTCAGTCATCTTCAGGTAGTTTCTTTCATTTTTTCAACAGCTTTAGAAACTTACATGATCCCGTGTGTATCTTTCCCAAATGCAGGTTTGTCAGAGACTTTCCACATTATTGAATATAAATGATAATTTCAAACTACTAAAGCATGAGATCACCCAACAATAAGTTCTACCTGCTTTGAATCAAAACATTGGTGAGAAATTTTGCTTCAGAAAAGGCAACTTAACTTCCAAAATACAGTTACCAGTTGTTAATAGTTCAAAAACAAGCAAAATTATTA
The DNA here is from genome assembly GCA_024137785.1 of Ginglymostoma cirratum. Classification (NCBI taxonomy): domain Eukaryota; kingdom Metazoa; phylum Chordata; class Chondrichthyes; order Orectolobiformes; family Ginglymostomatidae; genus Ginglymostoma; species Ginglymostoma cirratum. Next base: position 4,382,791 of record JAHRHZ010000046.1, read on the forward strand.
AATAGCAATTACCTCCAAAAAAAAACATAAAGAATGAGCTGGAAATGCTGGATTGTGCAAAAAGCAGAACTTGATGGCAACTATCAATGAGAATTGGAAGAATTCAGAAATAATCATCATTATTCAAGGTGATATGCTATGTACATTGACCAGGTCCAAATGCCGTTATTACTATTACTCAAGATGTGTAGAAGGCTAACAGATTATGCATTTTTGAAGAAATAAGGGAACATAGCAACAGGATGGGCCAATCAGCTTCTCGAGTCTGTACGACAATTCAATGAGACCCAGGCAAATCTGTGGCCTAACTCCATATACCTGCCTTTGGTCATATCCCTTAATATCTTTGCTTAACAAACATTTATCTATCTCAGATTTAAAATTAACTGATCTAGCATCCACTGCCATTTGTCGAAGAGTTCTAAAAACCACCAGTTTGTGTGTAGATATGTTTCCTAACAGAATTAAAGTTAAAACAACTACCTAGCTAGGCCTGAAAGTCAATAAGAATCTGTCAGAAACATCAGATGTTGTTTCTGTAGCATCAATCAATTTTGAACAATGGAAGTGAGTGATGGAAGAAAACTTCCAGAAGCTTGCTCAGGCATCAGTAAAATATAACACCAATTTTCATACAGTCAAGACTACACTCCATGACACAGATGTGAAGAATAAAAGGCAAGATCTCTGGAAATAATTAAGACCTCAGTATCCTAAAGCTGAATGAAGTAGAACATTTTAAAGCTTTGGTTCATCCAATCTCTGAATTACCTTAAAGAACGAGTTCACAAAGCTTGATTCTTACCTCCAGCTCCTCAATTGTTGTATTTTCTTCATGAACTTTCAGGTCATTCTGTCCTTCCTCTTCACCATGTTCCTGACCAGCGACAATTTCATTTAAATACTGCTGGTCTATCTTATCCATAGCAGCTTTCAAGTCATTTCTCAAACCCTATAGGAGGTCAGACAAAACCAAAATACCTGAGTTTTTATGAATGCTGGACTGACTAATTGGAATTATTACATACTGGCTGGCTCACTTGTTGTTTGGAAAGTTTCCCGTATTTTCACTCTTGTATGTTAACCCTTCATCATGCAGAATAGCAATCACAAAATTGCCTTACATGAGCAGAATTTCAGTTTTTTAAAGTAATTTATAGCAGTTATAGCTATGTCTTTGTATTTTCTGGTTCCTTGTTTTAGATTTATATTTTGAAAGCTTCCAAAGTTACTTTATCTTGGGAGTGATGCAAGACTAGGTATATGAGATTGGTCATGATCCTATTGATTGGCAGATCAGGCTCAAGGGGCCAAATGGTCTACTCCTGTTCCTATTTCTTGTCATTTTATTATATATTCTCAGAATCTGGCTTGAAATATGAGATTAAAATGTCAATACTAATAAAAGGAAACATAACATTACTTATTACAATCCCAGCTGATTGAAATACATGGCAAATCAGATCCCAAGAGTACAACCTGCCTTGACCCTAAGCTTTATTTTCGCAATTTGGTTACTGTGATGGTCAGTCAGTGAACCTATTCACAAATGGCTACTAATGTACTTCACAAGTAAGTTTACAAAATGAAATGAAAGAAACCAAGACCTTTATATAATATATATTATAACAATTAGGAAAGATCTTATCAAAAACAGCAAAAAGGTTCGAAAAACCTGTGGCTGTAACAGCTGCTCCTTTTTGAGGTATTTTCAGTGGTGGAGCTGATTTCCTTGAATTCTAGGAGCAGTAATTACTGTTATGTAAGTTGTTGCATTGTTTTGGAACTTTGGGAAAAACGATCAAACAGCTGCACTTTAAAAAGGATGGAAGGGAGACAAAGGCAGCGACCACGCGCTGGGAAGTGAATCAACGAAGAAAGAAACGTACACTGCTGTCTGTCCCAGCAGTGAACCTTCACACTTAACCATCTCTGCTGTTTGATTTCAAGAACCTTTGGACATCAGAGTTTGTCTAAGAAAAATAAACAACAAAATTCACAGCTGACCTTGGAGAAACCGGTGTGGGGAGATCACAGCAACGGAACAGCTCAGTGGCTAGTTTTTTTGTAAATCTACATTAGTGATTAAATGGGAGATAACAAGGTGTGGAGCTGGATGAGCACAGCAGGCCAAGCAGCATCACAGGAGCAGGAGAGCTTGATGTTTCGGGCCTAGACCCTTATCTTGTTGTTTCGGATTCTCCAGCATCTGCAGTTCCTATTATCAGTGATTAAATGGGGTTCTTTTTGATTGTACGTTTTAATTGAGATCTGTCTGTTGATTAAACTTTAAAATATAAAACAGACAATAAGTTAGCCTGGAGCAGTGTTTTCAGAACAGTAAGACTGCGCTATTTTCTGGATCAGTAGATTGTTAAGGTGCAAAGATGGCCTTTAATAGAGTGATACACTCTTCCTGTTGGATCACATGGATCAGTTAGAGCGGCAATTAAGGCAATGAGGAATTTACTGGAGCCAGGGGTGTGATGGATGGCAGTTGCAGGGAGGGAGATAAATGAAAACACGATTGGGTAGATGGGTGTCCTCCAGGAAAGGTAGGAGAGATAGGCAGGTAATGCAGGAGTCTCCTGTGATGATCCTAATCTCAAACAAGAATGCTGCTTTGGAAAATGTAAGGGGTGATGGACTCATAGGGGAATGTAGCACTGATAGCCAGGTTTCTGGTACCAGGACTGGCTCTAATGCAACAAGGGGTACGCCAGGTTCTAAGCGATCGATTGTGACAGGGGACTCTCTAGTTGGAGGCACAGACAGACGTTTCTGCAGCCGAAAGCAAGAAATCAGAATGGTATGTTGCCTCCCTGGTGCCAGCATCAAGGATATCTTGGAGAGGGTGCAGAACATTCTCAAGGGGGAAGAGGGACCAGCAGGAAGTTGTAGTACATGTTGGAACTAACAACACAGGAAGAGATAAGGACAAGATTCTGAGGAGAGAATATAGGAAGTTAGGCAGGAATTTAAAAAGTAGGTCCTCAAGGGCAGTAATATCTGGAATACTCCCAGTGCCACAAGCTAGTGAGGGTAGGAATAGAAAGATACAACACATGAATACATGGCCAAGGAGCTGGTGCAGGGGAGAAGGATTCACATTTTTGGATCACTGGAATTTCTTCTGGGGTAGAAGTGACCTGTATAAGGGGGACGGATTGCACCTGAATTTGAAGGGGACTAATATACTAGTGGGGAGATTTGCTAGTACTGCTTGGGAGGATTTAAACTAGTAGGCAGCAGAGTGAGACCCAGGGAAATAGTGGGGAAAGGGAGCAGTCTGAAATTGATACAGTTGGGAAATGGAACAAGTCAAACAGTCAGAACAAAGCAAAGAACGAGGTAGGACTGATAAATTAAACTGCATTCATTTCAATGCAAGAGGGCTAACAGGTAAGGCAGATGAAATCAGGGTACGATTGGAGACATAGGACTGGGATATCATAGCAATTACAGAGATGTGACTCAGGAATGAACAGGATTGGCAGCTTAATGTTCCAGGGCATTGATGCTTTAGGAAGGATAGAAAGGGGAGCAAAAGAGAAGGGGGAGTGGAGTTTTGATTAAGGATAACATTACTGCTATACTTAGGGAGGATATTCCTGGGAATACATCTAGGGAAATTATTCGGGTGGAACTGTGAAACAAAAATGGGATGATCACCTTATTGGATTCTGAAGCAGGGTTATACCTGAAACGTTGACTGCTCCTTTCCTCCAAATGCTGCTGGCTTGCTGTGTTCTTCCAGCCTCTAAGGTTCAAAACTTGACCTACTCTTGGGAAATACAGCAGGGCAGGTGACTGAGGTGTCATTGGGGCAGCACTTTGGGGCCAGTGACCATAATTCTAGTAGTTTTAAAATAGTGATGGAAAAGATTAGACCATAACCAAAAGTTAAAGTTCTAAATTGAAGAAAGGCCAATTTTGATGGCATTAGGCAAGAACCTGCATAAGTTGATTGTGGGCAGATGTATGCAGGTAAAGGGACAGCTAGGAAATGGGAAGCCTTCAAAAATGAGACAACAAGAGTCCAAGGGACAGTATGTTCTTATTAGGGTGAAGGGCAAGGCTTGTAGGCAGAGGGAATGCTGGATGACGATGAAATTGACATTCTGGTCAAAATAAAGAAGGAAGTATGTGTCAGGTATAGATGGCAGAGAATGAGTGAATCCCTAGAAGACTGTAAGGGCAGTAGGAGTATACACAAGAGGAAAGTCAGGAGGGCAAATGGGGGACATGAGATAGCTTTGGCGAACAGGGTTAAGGAGAATCCGAAGAGACTCTACAAATACGTTAAGGACAAAAGAGTAACTACAGAGAGAAGTGGGCCCCTTAAAGATCAGCAAGGCTGCCTGTATGTGGAACCACAGGAGATGGGGAAGATACTATTCAAGTATTCTGCAGCAGTGTTTACTGTGGAGAAGGATATGGAAGACGGAGAACAGGGAGAAATAAATAGCGACCTCTTGAAAAGCGTCCATATTACAGAGGAGGTGGTGATGGACGTTTTAAAATGCATAAAGGTGGATAAATCCTCGGGGCCTGATCAGATGTACTGTAGAACTCTGTGGGAAGCGAGGAAAGAGATTGCTGGGCCCCTTGCTGAGATATTTTTATCACTATAAGCCACAGGTGAGGTCCCGGAAGACTGGATGTTGGCTATTGCCATGCCACAATTTAAGAAAGATGCTAAGTATAAACCAGGGAACTATAGACCAGTGAGCCTGTCTTCAGTGGTGGGCAAGTTGTTGGAGGGAATCCTGAGGGACAGGATTTACATGTATTTGGAAAGACAATGACTGATTAGGGATAGTTAACATGACTTTGTGTGTGGGAAATTGTGTCTCACTAACTTGATTGAGTGTTTTGAAGTAACAACGCAAATTGACAAGGGCAGAGCGGTGGACATGATCTATATGGACTTCAGTAAGGCATTCGACAAGGTTCCTCAGGGTAGACTTGTTAGCAAGGTTAGATCACACGGAATACAGGGAGAAACTGCTATTTAGATACAAAACTGACTCGAAGATAGAGGGACAAAGGATGGTGGTGGAGGGTTGCTTTTCAGACCAGAGGGCTGTGACCAGCGGTGTGCCACAAGGATTGGTGCCGGGTCCATAGCTTTTCGTGATTTATATAAATGATTTACATGTGAACGTAGGAGGTATGGTTAGTAAGTTTGCAAACGACAGCAAAATTGGAGGTGTAGAGGACAACTAAGGGGGTTACCTCAGAGTACAACAGGATCTTCATCAGATGGGTCAACGGGCTGAGTGGCAGATGGAATTTAATTTAGATAAATGTGAGGTGCTGCATTTTGGAAAAGCACATCAGGGCAGGATTTATACTTTTAATGATAAGGTCCTGGGGAGTGTTGCTGAACAAAGAAACCTTGGAGTGCTGGTTCATAGTTCCTTGAAAATGAAGTCACAGGCTGACAGGACAGTGAAGGCAGAGTTTGGTATGTTTGCCTTTATTGGTCAGTGCATTGAGTATAGGAGCTGGGACGTCATGTTGCAGCTGTACATTTGTTCGGCCTCTTTTGGAATATTGCATGCAATTCTGGTCTCCCTGCTATAGGAAGGATGCCGTGAAACTTGAAAGGGTTCAGGAAATGACTTACAAGGATGTTACCAGGGTTGGAGGGTTTGAGCTAAAGGCAGAGGTTGAAAAGGCTGGGTCTATTTTCTCTGGAGTGCTGGATGCTAAGGGGTGACCTTATAGAGGGTTGGGGCACAGATAGGGTGAATAGCTAAGGTCCTTTCCCTGGGGTGTGGGAGGCCAAAATTAAACGGCATAGGTTTAAGGTGAGAGGGGAAAGATTTAAAAGGGACCTAAGGGGAACATTTTCCATGCAAAGGGTGGTTTGTGTATGTAATGACCTGCTCGAAGAAGTGGAAGAGGCTGGCATGATTACAACATTTAAAGGGCATCTGGATGGGTAAGTGAATAGAAAGGATTTAGAGGGATATGGGCCAAATGCTGGCAAAATGGGACTAAAATTTATATAGGATGGTCGGCATGGACAAGTTGGACTGATGGTCTGCTTCTGTGCTGTATATCTCTATGACTTTTTTTTCCTCAGCAATATCCTTTACAGATACTCAACCCCAGTCCAGTGAAGTATCACTCGTTTCTTAACTCTGGATTTCTTATCAATTGCTGACGTTGCAAGCTTTATCTTTTGGTAAATTTCTGCACTCTCACCAGGTTTAATTCTCTGTTGCTATTCCCCTCCAACACACAAAGTCACAAGCTAATTCACTGAACTCTCGGAAAAAAACTCAGGGCTTTTCCCAGCACATCATCTTCGACTCCTAAAACAGCATAAACAGACTTCTTTGAAGCTCTGATTGCCTAGAAACTGCAAAACCTAAATCACCCTTCGACTTCTCTCTCAACTGAACCTGCAACATGGCCCCTCTTCATTTTTCCCTTTCTGGGTTGCAAATCTTAAATTAGTAAACACTTTAGCAATTATCTCACGAGGTAGCTTCTGTGTACCATATATGAATATGCTGCCACAATGTGCATCCTTTCATGTAAAAGCAGTTCACAGAATTATGATAATGCAGTTGGAGGCCATTCAGTCCATTGCATCTTCAATGGCTGTATTATCTAGTCCGGCTCTATTATCTAGTGCCAATCTCCTGCCATTTCCTCCATATCCCTGTACACGATTACTATTCAAAAAAAAATCTAATTAAAAAAACCATCCAATACCATCTAGAATGCCTCAACTGAACCTGTCTCCACCACATCTCCAGGCAGTACACTGCAGACCTTACTTCCTATGTGGAAGTTTTTTCTGACATTACACTTTGCTTCATTTGTGTATCACTTTAAACCTATGTCCTCCTGTCCTCGCTTCTGCTAACAGTAAGTTCAGGGATCACTGTTATGCAAATGCCAATGAAACACTTCAACTCTTCAAAAAAGTATACCTTATTAATTTCAGGAGTTAAGATTTCTATTTTTCGAAGACGTTGAAAGGCCTCATAGTCTGTTTCAGCAAACAATCGAATTGGTTCTCCTCTTTCACGTAGCCTTCGGATAACCTTGAAAGACAGCAAAATGGTTTAATTTTATCACAGGAATTCTGCGCTAAAAGTAGTTGCATTGCTAAGCCATTCTTTGGACAGCTTCGGAATAAGTGAAATACTATGTTTAAGCAGAATGATGATGATTTCTGTAGGATTTATTTATCAAGAATTTCCTGAAAGATTCCAATATATTATGAATAGCCAAAGCTGTTTCCTGTTTAACAATCAAGCACAAGCATGGTGTATTTTTTCTTCTCTGTTGGGACTTCCCCTGAAATAAGTGAAGTAACACAACTCTCTGGCAGCAGATGTTGATGCACTTGAGCCAATTTTGAAAGAAAATTAATTGTCATAGCACAACAGCACCATCTACTGCAATTCCATCACAAACACCATAAACTGTGATAATTACACTAAATTTAAAATTTAACTCAGAAAATTCCAACGGCTCAGAATTTGCTAGGTCAGGACGTCACACCCTGTGGCCCTATCAGCTTATTCTTATACTCATCCATCCAAAAACCTTTTGTTCTACAAGTTTTCTAAAGTGTAAATTGATAACTGTACAAGAGGTCTATAAAGCATCTGGGACTGGGGCAAATGATAAGAGCAATGGTTTACACCTTCTTAACAATTAAGGATTGAGAAATAAACAGATGAAGGACTGAGGAGGAGGGTGATTTGAATAGTTGAATAGAAAAGTCGAATCAGGTACACATTAAAAGAAGGAGGAAAAAAAGGAATAAAGTAGAAGTAAGACTTTCTAAACAAAATTAGACTTTTAAATGTTTTCAAGAAAAAAATTACAACATGTAGGAATAGGAATACAAACTTCTGACTTTTCACACTCTAGACCAGAGAGATTTTGTGCTGTCAAACAGGTACCTAGATCATTAATTATCAATTTTAACTTTCATTGGTAAGTTTAATGTGCAAGTGAGATGAAAATTCAGTGAAACTCTGAGATTAAATGGAAGATACCACTCGCACAAAACTAATAGCAGAGCGGCACAAATTGTTCCGCAACTTGCAGTGGTTTGTAATTCATGGGATTTCTCTTCCTTGTTACATGTATCTGCCCAATTTGCACATTTATAATGATGTGCAAAAGGCTCACAAGTATTTTTTCTTGAGAAACGTTTGGCCCTGTATATCTCTTCTGAAGTAAAAGAAAGTAAACTTTTTGAGAACGATTTTACAGGAGGGCAGACCACTTGAACAACATCTTGAAGCATCAAATTATTGTGTTTCTCTTTCTGCAGAGATACAGCATTTTCAAGTCACTGGGTGACTATAACTCAACAAAGTTGCTGTAGGAAAGAATGACGAGTTGAAAATTGCCAAAGCATATTTAGTAGCTGCTAGCTTAAAATTGGGTTTCACAGAGACCTGAATATAAGTTACTTAGCTGCTTTCTTGCCAGCACACAACGTGGCAGACAGGCAGAAAATTGAAATCAAGAGGGCTTTCATAAAACATAGAATATAGAACAGTATAGCACAATACAGGCCCTTCGGCCCATGATGTTGTGCTGACCTATAATCCTACTACGATCAATCTACCCTGCATACAATACATTTTACTATCCTCCATGTACCTATTCAAGAGTCGTTTAAAAGTCTCTAAAGTATCTGACTCCACTACCACTGCCGGCAGCGCATTCCACACGCCCACCACTCTCTGTGTGAAGAACCCACCTCTGACATCTCCCCTATACCTTCCTCCAATCACCTTAAAACTATGCCTCCTCGTAATAGTCATTTCCGCCCTGGGAAGAAGTCTCTGACTATCCACTCTATCTATGCCTCTCATCATCTTGTAAACCTCTATCAAGTCACCTCTCATCCCTCTTTGCTCCAATGAAAAAAGCCCTGGCTCCCTCAACCTTTCCTCATAAGACCTGCCCTTCAGTCCAGGCAGCATCCTGGTAAATCTCCTCTGCACCCTCTCCGAAGCTTCCACATCTTTCCTGTAATGAGGTGACCAGAACTGAACACAATATTCCAAGTGTGGTCTAACCAGAGTTTTATAGAGCTGCAGCATAACCTCACGGCTCTTAAACTCAATTGCCCTGCCAATGAAAGCCAACACACCATACGTGTTCTTAACAACCATATCAACTTGAATGGCAACTTTGAGGGATCTACGGACGTGGACCCCAAGATCCCTCTGTTCCTCCACACTGCCAAGTATCCTGCCATTAACCTGTATTCTGCATTCAAATTCAACCTTCCAAAATGAATCACTTGACACTGTTCTGGGTTGAATTCCATCTGCCACGTCTTTGCCAAGCTCTGCATCCTGTCAATGTCCTGTTACAACCTACAACAGCCCTCCACACTGCCCACAACTCCATCAACCTTCGTGTCATCGGCAAATTTCCTAACCCACCCTTCCACTTCCTCATCCAAGTCATTTCTAAAGATCACAAACAGCAAAGGTCCCAGAACAGATCTCTGCGGCACACCACTGGTCACCGAGCTCCAGGCTGAATACTTCCAATCTACTACCACCCTCTGACTTCTATTGGACAGACAGTTTTGTATCCAGACAGCCAAACTTCCCTGAATCCCATGCCTCCTTACCTTCTGAATGAGCCTACCATGTGGAACCTTATCGAATGCATTGCAAAAATCCATATACACCACATCCACTGCTCTACCTTCATCAATGTGTTTTGTCACATTCTCAAAGAATTCAATAAGGCTTGTGAGGGATGACCTGCCCCTCACAAAGCCATGCTGACTACTTCTAATCAAACTGTGCTTTTCCAAATAAACATAAATACAATCTCTCAGAAGCCTCTCCAATAATTTGCCCACCACAGAAGTAAGACTGACTGGTCTGTAATTTCTAAGATTATCCCTATTCCCTTTCTTGAACAAGGGAATGACATTTGCCATCCTCCAATCTTCTGGCACTACTCCAGTGGACAGTGAGGACGCAAAGATCATTGCCAAAGGGGCAGCATCTCTTCCCTCGCTTCCCGTAGTAGCTTTGGGTATATCCCGTCTGGCCCAGGGGACTTATCTATTCTCATGTTTTTCAAAATTTCTAGCATATCCTCCTTCCTCACAACAACCTGTTCGAGCATATCTGCCTGTTTCATGCTATCCTCACAAATGTCAAGATCCCTCTCACTGGTGAATACTGAAGCAAAATATTCATTAAGGACCTCCCCTACCTCCACTGTCCCTGATGGGCCCTACCCTCACTCTGGCCATCCTCTGGCCTATAGAAAGCCTTGGGGTTTTCCTTGATCCTACCTGCCAAGATTTTCTCATACCCACTTCTAGCTCTCCTAAGTCCATTCTTCAGTTCCTTCGTGGCTACCTTGTAGACCTCTAGAGCCTTGTAGACCTCCTCAACCTTAAGTAAGCTTCCTTCTGACTAAGTGTTCAACATGTCTTGTCATCCAAGGTTCCTTCAACTTACCATCCTTTCCTCGCCTCAGTGGGACAAACCTGTCCAGTACCTGTAGCAACTGCTCCCTAAACAACCTCCACATTTCTGTCGTGCATTTCCCTGAGAACATCTAATCCTAATTGGTGCTCCGTAGTTCTTGCCTAATAGCATTGTAATTCCTTCTCCCCCAATTAAATACTTTCCCATACTGCCTTCTCCTATCCCTCTCCATGACTATAGTAAAAGTCAGGGAGTTGTGACCGCTATCACCGAAATGCTCTCCGACCGAGAGATCTGACACCTGACCTGGTTCGTTGTCAAGCACCAAATCCAATATAGCCTCCACGCTAGTTGGCCTATCTACATATTGAGTCAGAAGTCCTTCCTGGACACACCTGACAAAATCTGCTCCATCCAAACTATTTGCACTTAGGAGGTTCCAGTCTATATTAGGGAAGCGAAGTCGCCCATGACAACAACCCTATTACTTCTGCACCTTTCCAAAATCTGTCTCCCAATCTGTTCCTCAGTGTCTCTGTTGCTACTGGGGGGGTGGGGAGTCTATAGAAAGCTCTCAATAAAGCGACTGCTCCTTTCCTGTTTCTGACTTCCACCCATACTGACTCAGTGGAGAAACCATCCCCAGGGCCTCTCTTTCCGCAGCTGTGATACCATCCCTGATTAGCAATGCCACTCCCCTGCCTCTTTTACCTCCCTCCATATTTCTATTGAAACATAACATTTGTAACCAGAAATAACAAGGTGTACAGCTGGATGAGCACAGCAGGCCAAGCAGCATCAGGGGAGCAAGAAGGCTGAAGTTTCGGGCCTAGACCCTTCTTCAGAAAATCAAGGGTCTAGGCCCAAAACGTAAGCCTTCCTGCTCTTCTGATGCTGCTTGGCCTGCTGTATTCATCCAGCTCTACACCTTGTTATCTCAGATTCTCCAGCATCTGCAGTTCCTACTATCTCTGAAACAACATTCATAACCAGAATTTTTCTTTTATACATTGATGTTTTTGTTGTTCTGTCAAGGGCTTAATTTGACAATATAGCAAGGAAAAATACAGTTATTACATGGAAATCAAAAGTGTCAAATTAATTGCCATAGATTCTGCCTCCAATTCTGACAGGATATTTGAAGTGAAACACTGTGGATTTTGATTAACTATCAAGATTTTGAATATCTATTGTTCATAATTGATGTTGAATTTTGACAGTTTCCAAGATTCAGTGTGATTCAAGACTAAATCCTACCTCTTGCCTGGAAAGGGTCATTGGTAACTTCTCTTCTGCAAGCTCGAGTTCAAGCACCGGGTTTGAAGAAGCAGCATCTTCATCATTTGTTTTTGTTTGCACCTGCACATTAACAGTATTTGTCATGACATTTCAGTGCAAGAACTAATCTTGAAGTTACAGCATCACACAATTAACAGATCACATAAATTATAAGTAACTTCATTTCCCGTTTGGTGAAACAGTGGGGGAAATCAGCTTTCCCAAACATGTTTAAACCGAAACCGCCTAACATCTGATGAAGGGTTTAGGCCCGAAACGTCAAGTTTTCCTGCTCCTATGATGCTGCTTGACCTGTTGTGTTCATCCAGCCCCACGCTTGTTATCACCGCCTAACATCTGCTATTTTTGATCCCTACAAAGACTATAATTTTATGTAGGTAAATCAAAAATTGTAAACTTTGCCTTTTTCTGGAACAGACACATCTTATATTATTTGTATTGCATGGCGAATATTATTTTGCTCTTCAGACTATCTTAAGATAGAATTTGTAATTGAGCAGCTTAAACGTTGTAAGACAGCCACATACTATAATTTTTTATGACTTTGAACTGAAATGGAAATTTCACGTAATTTGCACCAAAGATGGACACTCTAAACAATGTGGGAAATCTGAGGAAATCCACACTTTGGTAGAAAGGACAGAGACATACACTATTTTCTAAATAGGAAAAGACTTCAGAAATATGAAGTACAGAAGGATTTGGGAGTCCGAGTTCTGGATTCTCTTAAGGTTAACATGCAGGCTCAGTTGATAGTTAGGTAGGGAAATGCATTGTTGGCATTCATTTTAAGAGGGCTAGAATACAACAGGAGAGACATAATACCGAGCCTGTATAAGGTTCTGGTCAGACTGCATTTGGATTCTGCTCAGCATTTTTGGGCCCCATATCTAAGGCAAGATGTGCTGGTATTGGAGGGAGTCCAGAGGAGGTTTGCAAGAATATTCCTGGGGAGAAGGGCTTGTCATATGAGGAAGGACTGAGAACTCTGGGTCTGTACTTGGAGTTTAGGAAAATGACGGGGGATCTGATTTACACTTACAGAATATCGAGGGCTTGGATACAGTGGACGTGGAGAAGATGTTTCCACTAGCAGGAGAGATTAGGACCCAAGGGCACATCCTCAGTGAAGGGACAACCCTTTGGAACTAAGATAAGAAGGAATTTCTTCAGTCACAGTGCGATGAATCTGTGGAACTCATTGCCGCAGAGGACTGTGGAGGCCAAGTCATGGAGTGTATTTAAGACAAGAGATAGCTTGGTTCTTGATTGCTATGGGAATCAAGGGTTACAGGGTGTAGGCAGGAGAATGGGGTTCAGAAACCTATCACCCATGATTGAATGGCAGAGCAGACTCAATGGGCCAAATGGCCTAATTCTGTTCCTGTATCTTATGGCCTTATAACATGACAAAAAGTGTAGTCAAACAACTAGATTTTAGGAGTGTGCTAAAGGAGGAGAAAGAGAGAGGAGAATCCAAAGCCTGGAGTTTACACAGCTGAAGGTACAGTTACCAATGGGGTTGAAGGAAGTGGCAGATACACAAGAAGTCTGACATAAACTACAAATTCCAAATGCTTTGGGTATTCCAAAATATCTGACAGCCAATGAATTACAACTAAAGCACATCCTAAAAAAGGCCAACTGCAAGCCTTTTGATCACAGAATCATATTTTACATTGTACTACTGCCAACTATCAAGCATATGATTTTCATTCAACCCAGTCTCCTGTCTGGATGGATGTTACTATCACTTGCTCAGAGTGTATTTCAAGAACAGCTCAATATCAACACATAATACAGATTGTAGGAGAAAAAAATGAAAATGTGTCCAATAGGAAAGTTCAAACTAATGAGCTTGAATGTTATATTCTTATTGCACTTTAATTAAACCTCTCTAAATAACAGTATTTGATAGAGGTTTGCATTTGAAACACTAGGAAAGTGTGCCCTATCCATGCTTAGTTACAATAAAATATGAAAGATGACAACTGTTTGAAGATTTTACCCTTTAGTCCCATCATTTTCAATGAGCCAACATTTTTACTTTGTCCTCAGGAAAATTGAAGTGTTACATAATTCAAACAGATTACGAAAGGCAGGCTTCAACAATGTTCAGATTATGATGATCAAAACATAACCCATATTTGATAAAATATGCTAATATGTAAAAACTGGCCAATGGCTAGTATGATCATAAGGATGTGCTAGGATAGCTAGATGGAGGAGGGTTAGAGAAAATTAATGGGGAAATTCAACATGAACACGGATCATTTTTGATAAATGGGACGTTTCTGCACTGTACACTAGTCACCCTTTGCATCTGTCTCTGATGTCCTGGAAAAATTTCCAAACCATTTTCCGCAACCAATTATAGCAAAAAAAATGCTGATACATATTTACAATATCCTTGTATTTCATGCTTATTCCATGCTGTTTTTCTTTCAATTCCATGCCTTGATCATCAATACAAAAAGGAATGAGACTTGCAGTAACACCATTAAAGCAAGCAAACAGCTATGTCTACAATGATCACAGCACTGGGTTTAAACTGTACTTTCTACCAACACTGCATTCCAGATGCAGGCACAAGCTTTCCAATTGCTTTCATGCATGTAAGAGTATCAATGCTACTTTCCATAATTTCTAAGCAATCTATTCTTTTACTGGGCTAGCATGAGAACAAAAATGCAAAACACGATTCAACGGCTTTATTAAGGATACCTTCTAATTCTGTAGGTAGAAACTTACCAGTGACTAACAGTTTTCTTACTTTTTAGGATCAACAGACATATCTTAAAATTATACAATTTAAATTCTTACTACTAAAGTTATTCCATCACAGTATTCATGTATTTAAAATGAATTTCCTCCTCTTTATTTGCCATTTTTAAAAAATTGTATTCTACAAATAGAAAATTTAAAACCTGCCAATACTACTCTATAAACCAAACACATGACTGGAAAAAGGTGATTCTCGTCAATTATTTTTTTCTTAACTGAGCAACATAAACGCCTGTCCTTTCTGTGATGCAAGCTTGTTTTCTAACCTGATTTCCCACACAGTCATAATGTGACAGCGCGCTGCCTCATTCAGTACACAGTTTTTAAAGGAATAATTTAAGCCAACTTTACATAATAACAAACATTGTAATTTTCAATGAGAAACTATACAGTATTTCATCTTAAATTAGTCATAGTTAAATGAATGACAAGTACAACAATTATTCAAGCCAATTATGAAAATTACTTCATTCGATGACTGAAAGGGCATTTTATTAATCTTATTTAACTTAACAAATCTAATAAAACAATGCCAAATATTAAAAGCCAAGGCACAGGCTCACTACTTGCATACTATTTGCTGTCATGCAGTCAGCTACATAGGTTGCTTAACAGCCCAAAACAAAAAGATAAAGTTTGTTTTTGAACCCATACCTTTGGCGTTGGCTCTTCAGTTACAACCTATTAATACAAGTTTCACAGGAAAGGTTTGTCGTTAAACTCTCACAGTCAAATCTCACTGGTGAAATGCATTTGGTTGCAACACTTTTAGCATAGTATCATCTGTTGATTCACCTCTCGTAACCTCAAACTAAAATAAGTACCTTGTAGCCACATCTTTCCAAATACGCCTCTTCTTCCTTCTTGGCAAGTTCACTACGTTTGAAGAATTTTTTTGATTCCTGAAAAAATACAAAAGTGAGTTTCTCCATACCTTGTTCACATTGTGAAAGAAATATTGCGTTGTGAACATCTTTATGCACGAGTAAAGCAGGAATATAAACAATACTTTTTCAGATTCTTATCATACTGTAGCCAAAAGTATTGGAATGGGAGTGGAGAACTGTAAAGAGCCGATCATAAGAATACGCGTCCCATTTGCAGAAAGAAGTTACACCAATGATTGTATAAAATTCAGACGCAGGATGTCAAATGACCATGTTAGCTCCATTTCAACAAACTAAGAAAATGCAAGGTTCACACTTGATCATGTTATGCCTGCTACCACTAATCACAACGCTTTTTCCATTCCTGTGGACTTACACAGTGGATAGACAATATCATGGTGCTGAACACTCCACTTTCATGTCATCATGTTGTATTCCAAGAGGAAAGGAAGGAATTAGACTCTATGCAACTGTTGCAACTGGACACACTCAAACCTATGAATGATGATGCTTCCTCACCCAGAGATTAGCTCAACATCCTGCCTAAAAGATTCAAGCTGCTCCCACATCAACACATTACACTCCAGGATTAGGATCTACAGAACACCACATATAATATCTTATAATTAAGAGACTGTCAGTGCCACATTTAAAATCAAATATTTATAAAATAAAACATTCAGAGAAACTCCAGCAAGACACAAAGTCAAGCCAAAGAACCAAACTAAAAGACAAGGAAACATACTCCTGTAGGATAGCAAGAACTGCAGATGCTGGAGTCAGAGACAACATAGTGTGGAGATTCAGAAATTCTGAAGAAGGGTTCTGACCCAAAACGTCAACTTTCCTGCTCCTCTGATGCTGCCTGGCCTGCTGTGTTCCTCCAGCTCCACACTGTGTTGTCTCATACATATTTGCATCTTCAGGAGAGGAGGAAAAGAGAATAGCAAACTCAACATTTAAAGCTTGCAATCTTCCTTATATTTGCCCAAAAGCCCCTCTCCAAACATCACATATGTTGGTGGCTTAAGTTGGTAAATACAAGTATTGTTATCCTTCTCCCACTAATGATTCATACACAAATCCTCTCCATCACTGTGATGATCCACTGTTACCTGAATAACATTTACAGTGTCTGCCTCTGCTGTGGAAATCATCATACATATGTAATCACAAGAAAAATGCATTTGGAGACACAATAATATGACAGAAACAACAGCATTAGTCAAATGGGAGACAATGCTAAGATTACAACCCAAATGACATAGCACAAGATCATCACCTTACAATAAGATATCAGCATTGATGACTGAAGTAAAGAAGAAAAGATTAGCTCAGCATTGTTAATCTTTGGAATTCTCTACCCCAGACTGTAATTGATACTTGGACTGAATTTATTCAAGACTGATTTGATAGGAAATTAGGGGAGGGGAGGCGGTGAGGGAAGGCAAAGCTCAATTCTCCACCCCCACGTCGACTCTACTCCTCCCACCAACCACACATACCAGCATCCCGCGCACTCCCCCCGAGCCCCAAAATCAGCACAACTACATTCTCCCTGACCATCAAGCTCAGGGCCCTCTCCCTCACCCCTGGGGGCCAGCTCTCCCCACTTCCGGCATCTGCTCACCTCCCGGGGGCCGGCTCTTCCCCTCACCACCAACACCAACACCACCACCACCCCCCCCCGGGGGCCGGCTCTTCCCCTCACCACCAACACCAACACCAACACCA
>JAHRHZ010000046.1:4400351-4437501 GCA_024137785.1 Ginglymostoma cirratum
GGTGGAGGGTGGAGTGTCTCCCCGGCGGAGTGTCCCCCTGGTGGAGGGTGGAGTGTCGCCCCGGCGGAGTGTCCCCCTGGTGGAGGATGTAGTGTCCCCCTTGTGGAGGATCCCTCTGGTGGTGGGCGGAGTGTCCCCCTGGTGGAGGATCCCTCTGGTGGAGGATCCCTCTGGTGGAGGATGTAGTGTCTCCCTGATGAAGGGTCCCCCCCCCCCCCCGCGGGCCCTTCCTTTCCGCCGGAGGTCGGTCGGCGGTCGGGCCCGGCTCCCTCTCCCGGTGATTGCCGGCGCCTGGTCTCCGGGAAAGTGAAGCGGCGGCTCGGGCAGACGGTGGGGTGAGCCGGTCCCCGGCCTCGGGCCGATGAATGTGGGAGTTGCGGCGGGATCGATGGAAGTCACCGAGAGGAAAAGGAGCAGGAAATCGCGGAGCTTCAAGAGAGTGAATGAAGGTGAGAGACAGCGGCCTGGATTAACATTGAACCACTTACCAAGGCAACGGTAACCAACAAATCCATTAACCAGGGAAACATAACCCAGCCACACCATCAACCTGGGGAACAATAACCAGTAAAACCATTAACTAGTGAAACATCAAGCAGCAAAATCCTTAACCAGAAAAATATTAACCAACAAAACCTCCAACCTGGGACCATAACGAGATAAATCTTTAACCAGGGGAATACTAACCAGCATAACTCACTAACTAGCTATCGCAGATTGAGGTCCTCTAACAGGCATTGGGGAAGGGACATCGAATTTGAAATTAGATTTATTGCAGAAGTTAGGAGTTTCCTTTCTCTAATAGTAACTGATCGTTTTCAGCAGTTTTGTTTTACCCTGACACTGCATCTTTGCCTGTGTTAACCTTCATTGCACCTCACACAATTTCCAGCGTGGGTGTGAAGCAAACTCAGTTTCCCCAGGAATGAGCTCAATATCACAGCTCGAACAGACACCAAACTGAGGGGCTCTGATAGAGGATTTATTACAGTCACTGAGTCGATCAAAATGTAAATACTTCCTGATTAAAATTACATCTGAAAAACACCCAAATCAGTGGTAGAGGTGAATACAAGACATTTGAGCAGGTATGTGAATAGGAAAGATTTAGAGGGATATGGGCCAACTACAGGCAGATGGGACTAGGTCAGTTTATGAACCCTTGTCAGCATGGATGAGCTGGACCGAAGTGTCCGTTTCTGAACTTTTAACCTGACTTTTAAACACAGGTTGACAGAACGCACAAATCAGATTCTGTACTTGATGAGAGCTATTTGTTTATTACAAGTAAATATAATTACTGTTTATTAATGTAAATTGATTTGAACTACAGAAACAATTATGAGCCATCGACAGATCACTCTACTAGTTAAAACTCAAATGCATTTGTAAATTCTCTTCTACACATGTACAGAGACAGAAACAAAGAGACAAAAAATGGGTGTTATGGATGGAGGGAAAGACTGGCAGGTGGTTCATAGTCATAGAGCTGTACAGCATGGCAATAGACTTTTTGGTCCAACTTGGCCGTACTAACCAGATATCCTAAATAATCTAGTCCCATTTGCCAGCATTTGGCCCAAATCCCTCTTAAACTCGTCCTATTCATGTACCCATCCAGATGCCTTTTAAATGTTGTAATTGTACCAGCCTCCACCACTTCCTCTGGCAGCTCATTCCATACAGAGACCACCCTCTGTGTGAAAAAGTTGCCCCTTAGGTCCCTTTTAAATCTTTCCTGTCTCACCTTGAACCAATTCCCTTTAGTTCTGGATTCCCCCACCCCAGGGAAAACAGCTTGGCTATTCACCCTACCAATGCCCATCATGATTTTACAAACCTTTATAAGATCATCCCTCAGCCTCCGATGCTCCAGGGACAATAGCCCCAGCCCATTCGGTCTCTCCCTATAGCTCAATCCCTCCAACCCTGGCAACATCCTGGTTCAGTGGTCTCTGTCAGCAGGATTTGCTGTGCTGATCCTTTTACTGATCAGAACGGTGCTTTTTAATCTTCCTTCTCCAGGTACTTCCACTTGGCTGCAGGAGTCACAGGGTGAGTGGTTCAACTTATAAATATTTCTGACTTATTAATTAAAGGCCGCAGCTTGCAGCAATGGTTAAGGGGAAATAAACAGCCTGAGATGGTTTTACTGCATAACAAAAACAGCTGTTTCCTGCCCAGAAGTGCGATGGCTTCTGACACAACTATTCACTCCTTCAAGCTGTTCAGCTACCTGGGAACTAAGCATGTAGGCAGGCTGGAATGCTCTGTTATTGATAATTGGTCATAAATCCACAGACCAAACAGCTACTTGTTGCCAGCCAAAGCTCCAGTTGTACACAATCCCCGGCTCTAATTTGTCTGAGCCAATAGCTCAATAGCTGTTTAACAGCATTGCAATGAGTGTCAGGAACTATCTTCTAAAAAGTGCAGTAATCCTTGGCTCTTTTCCTGTTTCAGTCCACAAGCAAACAAAACATAAAAATAGAAAGATCCAATCTTTACGCTGATAATTTTATTTAGAACAAAGAACAAAGAACAAAGAAAACTTACAGCCCAGGAACAGGCCCTTCGGCCCTCCAAGCCCGTGCCGATCCAAATCCACTGTCTAAACCTATCGCCCAATTCCTAAGGATCTGTATCCCTCTGCTCCCCACCTACTCACGCATCTGTCCAGACGTACCTTAAATGAATCTACCGTGCCTGCCTCTACTACCTCTGCTGGCAACGCGTTCCAGGCACCTACCACCCTCTGTGTAAAGTACTTTCCACGTGTATCCCCCTTAAACTTTTCTCCTCTCACCTTGAATGCGTGACCCGTGACCCCTCGCTATTGAATCCCTCACCCTGGGAAAAAGCTTATCTCTATCAACCCTGTCTATACCCTTCATGATTTTGAAGACCTCAATCAGGTCCCCCCTCAATCTCCTTTTTTCTAATGAAAACAATCCTAACCTACTCAACCTCTCTTCATAGCTAGCACCTTCCATACCAGGCAACATCCTCGTAAACCTTCTCTGTACCCTCTCCAAAGCTTCCACATCCTTTTGGTAATGAGGCGACCAGAACTGTACACAGTATTCTAAATGCGGCCGAACCAAAGTCTTGTACAATTTTAACATGACCTGCCAGCTCTTATACTCAATACCCCGTCCGATGAAGGCAAGCATACCATATGCCTTCTTGACCACTCTATCCACCTGTGCAGCCACCTTCAGGGTACAATGGACCTGAACTCCCAGATCTCTCTGCTCATCAACTTTTCCCAAGGCTCTTCCGTTTACAGTATACAGTATGCTCTAGAATTAGACCTCCCAAAATGCATCACCTCACACTTGCCCGGATTGAACTCCATCTGCCACTTCTCCGCCCAACTCTCCAGTCTATCTATATTCTCCTGTATTCTTTGACAATCCCCTATGCTTTCTGCTACTCCCCCAATCTTCGTGTCATCTGCAAACTTACTGATCAGACCACTTATGCCCTCTTCCAGATCTTTATGTATATCACAAACAACAGTAGCCCCAGCACTGATCCCTGTGGAACACCACTGGTCACCTTTCTCCATTTCGAGAAACTCCCTTCAACTACTACTCTCTGTCTCCTGTTGCTTAACCAGTTCTTTATCCACCTAGCTAGAACACCCTGCACACCATGTGACTTCACTTTCTCCATTAGTTTACGAAGTAATAGTTTGAAGTAGATAATTTGATTAAAACTAGAGAAAATGAGAAATTAATGAAAAACACTTTGATTATGAATTCTAAAATTTTGACATATTTATAGAAGGAAGTGTCTTGGATCAAATAAGTGTTTATGATAATTGAGCAAAAATAACAAACTGCTAGAATGATGAGATGGGATGGACTTCTCAAGGATCGAGCTTCAATGAAAGCAGTGGATGTAGTGTATATGGATTTTAGCAAGGCATTTGATAAGGTTCCCCATGGTAGGCTCATTCAGCAAGTAAGGAGACATGGGATCCAAGGAAATTTGGCTGTTTGCATACAGAATTGGCTGTCCAATTGAAGACAGAGGGTGGTAGTAGATGTAAAGTATTCAGCCTGGAGCTCGGTGACCAGTGGTGTTCCGCAGGGATCTGTTCTTTGTGATTTTTATAACAGACTTGGATGAGGAAGTGGAAGGGTGGGTTAGCAAGTTTGCCGATGACACAAAGGTTGGTGGAGTTGTGGACAGCGTGGAGGGCTGTTGCAGGTTGCAGCAGGACATTGACAGGATGCAGAGCTGGGCAAAGAAGTGGCAGATGGAATTCAACCCAAAAAAGTGTGAAGTGATTCATTTGGAAGGTTGAATTTGAATGCAGAATACAGGGTTAATGGCAGGATTCTTGGCAGTGTGGAGCTACAGAGGGATCCTGGGGTCCGTGTCCATAGACCCCTCAAAGTTGCCATTCGAGTTGATAGGGTTGTTAAGAATGCATATGGTGTGTTGGCTTTCATTGGCAGGGCAATTGAGTTTAAGAGCCGTGAGGTTATGCTGCAGCTCTATAAAACTCTGGTTAGACCACAATTGGAATATTGTGTTCAGCTCCGATCGCCTCAATGTAGGAAGGATGTGGAAGCTTTCGAGAGGGTGCAGAGGAGATTTACCAGGATGCTGCCTGGACTGGAGGGCAGGTCTTATGAGGAAAGGTTGAGGGAGCCAGGGCTTTTTTCATTGCAGCAAGGAGGGATGAAAGGTGACTTGATAGCGGTTTACAAGATGATGGGAGGCATAGATAGAGTGGATAGTCAGAGACTTTTTCCCAGGGCGGAAATGACTATTACGCGGAGGCATAATTTTAAGGTGATTGGAGGAAGGTATAGGGGAGATGTCAGAGGTGGGTTCTTCACACAGAGAGTGGTGGGCTTGTGGAATGCGCTGCCTGCAGTGGTAGTGGAGTCAGATACATTAGAGACGTTTAAGCGACTCTTGGATAGGCACATGGATGATAGTAAAATGAAGGGTATGCAGGGTAGTTTGATCTTAGAGTAGGATAATAGGTCGGCACGACATTGCGGGCCGAAGGGCCTGCACTGTGCTTTGCTGTTCTGTGTTTCTTTGCTTCAATGAAGGTTTTGACTTTGTTGTCCCTTGATTTTACTTATTAATGTTTATTGCACTGTTGCCTAAATATCTTATTAAGGGAATAGTGACTTTCCCACAGAAGCCAGTTAGCTTCTGTCAAAAACATTTGTAATAATTGGTTATGGGCAGTTAAACCAAACTTGTAAACATTGTCTAACCAGAGGTACTTGTTGCAGATTATCAAGACGATAACTGTTCTGACAGCAGCAATGAAAGCCTAGGGCAGGCACATGACACACTTTTTGTCGCAGGTATGTTTTTGTTTCATTATCTATACGTTGTATGGAAAAGAACAAAATATACGTTGTCCAACATGGGATTAGTGCAGTCAAGTCTTTGTTGACTGTTGTGGACGTGATGTGCCTTCTGTGCTGTAAACATTAAACGGGATAAAGGGTTATCAGGGTACGCAGCAATATGGAGTAATTGGATCAGCCAAGATCTTATCAAATGACAGAGCAGGCTTCAGGGGCTGAGTAGCTTACTCTTGCTCCTAATTCGTGTGTAAAATGTTCATATACTTCTTGCTAATACTTTTCCATTTTTACTATTTGTAGTAACGCTGACTCACCTTGAAGTTTTAGGCTACAGAGACAAAAATAGTTCTCATGCTCACACAAAACACCCTGCTGCTCCAAACTGTCTCATCACCCATACACAATGTCTATTTTTTGAAAATTTCTTTCTTTGTCTTGTCTATCTGCCAGTCACAAACTAATCTGGTCAGAGATTGCCAATGTGAACTAGGTGTTGAGTCAGTCATTAGTAGATGTGTTCAAGTAGCCGAGTCCTGTGCATTTTTATTTCTTAAAGATATTGCTCTTCCCATGGCAAAGTACAATTGCAATATCTAGTTTACACCTCCACGTGACTCAGGAACTCATGTCCATGATATAGGTTATTGGCATTATCGTGTGCTGTGCTACTGTATATAACTCATTCCTGTCTTCTCGCACCAAGGCAAGAGCTGAATCATAGAATCCCTACAGCGTGGAAACAGGCCCTTCAGCCCAACAAGTCCACACCGACCCTCAGTGAAGCCGACCCAGACCCATCCCCCCTATAACCCACCTAATCTGCACATCCTTGTACACTATGGGCAATTTAGTATGACCAGTCCACCTAGCCTGCACATTTTTGGACTGTGGGAGGAAACCGAAGTACCCGGAGGAAACCCACGCAGACACGGGGAGAATGTGCAAACTCCACGCAGACAGTCACCCGAGAGTGGAATCGAACCTGGGGCCTTGGCGCTGTGAGGCAGCAGTGCTAACCACCGAGCCACTGTGCCGCCCCAATTTTTTGTTTGCCAACTCTTGTACTCACTACCCCGTCTGATGAATGAAAGCATGCCATATCCCTTCTTGACCACTCTGTTGACCTGCGTTGCCACCTTCAGGGTACGGTGGACCTGAACACCCAGATCTTTCCGTGCATCAATTTTCCCCAGGGCTTTTCCATTTATTGTATAGTTCGCGAACTATAGCTGAGTTGGGAAAGAGTGTACCACTTATTCATGTTACTTCTACAGGGTCATCTGTGAAACAATTTTGAAATATTTACTCAGGATAGAAAACAAGTAGTGTTATTTTGTGGAAGCTAAAACTGGAAGGTTCACAGTATGTACAGGATCATCAATATGTACAGAATCATCAAAAAGCAGAGAAGAAGGCTACTAAGCTCATTGAATCTGCACCTAAATTCCCTCTAATTTTGTTACCTTTTGCGCAGATCTCTGAGGTCAGTGTGTGGAATTGGCAGTCAGTGCTGGGAATAGAGTCGGCATGATGATTGGTGTGCATGGACAATTGAGTGTCTGCTCAGCCTCACAGCTTAGAGGGAATACTGACATCCACCAGTCACTTTAAAGAGCAATCCAGTTCTCTTCCCCCAAACCATCCCTCCTCCCAAAAACATTTATCCGCTTTCCCCTTTGATGGTGACTTTTGAATCTTTATCCACTGTCCTTTCAGGCAATGTTTTCTGAATCCTGGCCCCCTGATGTCTCCAGCTCTTTTACCAAAAATTTTTAATCAGTCCCCTTGAGTAATTAACCCATTCCTGGTTTACATTTATTTACTTACATAGTTTGAAGCACATTAGAAGCTACAAGGAAAAGGATAATGATGATTGTTAAAACCAGGACGAAGAAACAATATATATGAACTAATTACATTTTTAAAAATAATTTTTCAAACACATGATTGTCTGCAGCTGAAGTAAATGTTGTCACAGTCCTAGAGGACCATGGACCTGCTTTGACATTAGAGGGAGAGACAAGTGGTTTCACCTGAAGGTTACCAGGCCTCAGGTGGGGCTTTCAAGGTGAACTCACTGCAACAATACTCTCCTGAACGCTTTTGCAAGATAATGCATGATTGTTTACCTCGTAACCCAACAAATCCTCTCCTTTGATAACAAGCATGGGGCTGGATGAACACAGCAGGTCAAGCAGCATCATAGGAGCAGGAAAACTTGACGTTTCGGGCGTAAACACTTCATCAGAAATTTTTTGTTTTTTTTTTCTTTCTGATGAAGGGTTTAGGCCCGAAACATCAAGTTTTCCTGCTCCTATGATGCTGCTTGACCTGCTGTGTTCATCCAGCCCCATGCTTGTTATCTTGGATTCTCCAGCATCTGCAGTACCTTTTATCTCAAATCCTCTCCTTTGCCTGAGAGGTTGGAATGAGATACAATAGTAAGTCGTAATGTTTATAACTGTACAAGCTTTTCTCAAGAGAAGTGAGACAAGTTTAGACTGAAAAGTGACAAGTAACATTCACACCACACAAATAAGAGGGAATTTAACAACCAACCCTTGACATTCAATGGTGTTGTCATCACTGAACCCCTCTCTATTGACATCCTAGGAGTTGCCATTGAGCAGAAACAGAACTGGACTTGCCATATGGGGTTTGCATGTTCTCCCCGTGTCTGCGTGGGTTTCCTCAGGGTGCTCCGGCTTCCTCCCACAGTCCAAAGATGTGCAGGTTAGGTGGATTGGCTGTGCTAAATTGCCCATAATGTTCAGGGGTGTGTAGATTAGGTGGGTTATAGGAGGGATGGGTCATTGTGGACTTGTTGGGCTGAAGGGCCTGTTTCCACACTGTAGGGAGTCTATACATTCTAGTAGAAGTATAGTGTCCTGGAGAGCAAATTAGAAGGTAGGAATTCTGCAGTGAGTAACTCATCTCCTGGATCCCCAAAGCTGTCCACCATCCACAAGGTACAAGTCAGGAGTGTGATGGAATACTCCCCACTTATCTGGATAAGTGCAACTCCAACAACTCTCAAGAAGCTTGACACCATACTTACAAGGATCCACTTCCTTCACCACTGATGTTCAGAAGTATCAGTGTGTACCATTTAGAGTCATAGGGAGTCGTGGAGCTGATTAACATGGAAACAGACCCTTCAGTCCAACTCGTCCATGCCAACCAGACATCCTAATTTGATCTAGTCCCATTTGCCAGCATTTGGCCCACATCCCTCTAAACCCTTCCTATTCATATACCCATCAGATTCCTTTTAAATATTGTAATTGTACCATTATTCACTACTTCCTCTGGCAGCTCATTCCATACACACCACCCTCTGTGTGATAAAGATGCCCCTCGGATCCCTTTCAAATCTTTTCCCTCTCACCTTAAACCTCTGCCCCCTAGTTTTGGACTCCCCCGCCACAGGGAAAAGACCTCCACTAGGTACCCTATCCATGCCCCTCATAATTTTATAAACTTCCATAAGGTCAATCCTCAGCCTCTGACGCTCCAGGAAAAATAGCCCCAGCCTATTTCAGCCTTTCCCTATCGCTCACCCTCCAACCCTGGTGACATCCTTGCAAATTTTTTCTGAACCGTTTGGAGTTTCCTATAGCAGGGAGACCAAAACTGAACACAGTATTCCAATAGTGGCCTAACCAATATCCTGTACAGCTACAACATGACTTCCCAACTCCTATACTCATTGCACTAACTAAACATAAACTTCATTATCCTGTCTACCTGCAACTCTATTTTCAAGGATTACAAAATGCAGTGTAGAAATGCAGCACTGCTGCTTGGATGGCACCTTCCGAACCCATGACCTCTACCTAGAAAGACAAGGGCAGCAGATATGGGGAACATCATCACCTGCAAGTTCCCATCCAAGTCACACACCATCCTGACTTGGAAATGTATTGCTGTTCCTTTAGTGTCACTGGGTCAAAATCATGGAACCCCTCCCTAACAGCATTATGGGTCAACCTACAGCACATGGAGTGCAGCGGTTCAAGAAGACAGCTCCCCACCACCTTCTCAAGAGCAACTGGGGAATGGGCAATAAGTGTTTGTGCCGTGCTTTTCCTCAGGCTTAATCGTAGCTTTAAATAAACATAATTGACAGATATCAGTTAATAAATCCAGCTCAAAGTTTTCCTGCTCCTATGATGCTGCTTGACCTGCTGTGTTCATCCAGCCCCATGCTTGTTATCTCTCAATCCCCTATGGGATTTAAGAGCAGAAATTTCCTTGTTTAAAATTTTTAAAGGAGTGGTTTTTTTGTTAAACCATTCATGGGATGAGGGCTTCACCAGCTGAGCCAGAATTTATTATCCATCCCTATTTGCCCAGAGGGCATTTAAGAATCAACAACGTTGCTTTGGGTTTGGAGTCACGTGTAGGCCAGACCAGGTAAGGATGGCAGGTTCCTTCTCCAAAAGACATCAGTGAACCAGACGGGATTTTTTTCTAACAGTTGGCAATGGATTCATGGTCATCACTAGATTCTTAATTCCAGATTTTTTTTATTGAATTCAAATTAGTTCATGAGGATAGTGAGAGAGTAAAGCAGGATGTGATAGAAGACAGACTAGCGGCTAGTTCCTCCCAACAATCTTTATAGTAATGTAGGGCATATTCTTATAACTGGTATTATTTATAAACTCCTCTTTTTATTAAGTAATCTACATTGCAAAAGGAAATGTCAGAATTCTACCTCATTAGCTCAGCCTTTGTGTATCTTAGTGTTTCCTTCAGGAGCTCGGTGCCATTACTATTGGGCAGTTCCTTGGGACAGTTCCCAATATTAAATGTGCTGTGTACAATTAAGTTGCTGTTTAGAATTTCCTGCAAAGGGACCGAGATATCTGACCCCATTATATTTCATGAAGATTTTCTCTCACATCACACTTGCTTCTTTTCTTGTAAGTTACCATGTATCTGTGCCTTCTCCTGGAGAGTCATTTAAACAATCATATTTGATTGATGTGAGAGTAGTGCCAGCTGATTAGACAGATTATCGGGGCCATATACTTCAGATGACCAGGTTTCTTTGTGTCCATAAGACCATAAGATGTAGGAACAGAAATTAGGCCATTCGGTCCATCGAGTCGGCTCCGCCATTCAATCATGGCTGATAAGTTTCTCAACCCCATTCTCCTGCTTTCTCCCTGAAACCCTTGATCCTCTTGATAATCAAGAACCTATCTATCTCAGTCTGAAATGTACTCCATGACCTAGCCTCCACAGCCTTCTGTGGCAGTGAATTCCATAGATTCGCCACTCTCTGGCTGAAGAAGTTTCTCCTTATCTCCGTTCTAAAAAGGTCTTCCCATTACTCTAAGGCTGTGCCCTCTGGTCCTAGTCTCTCCTACCAATGAAAGCATCTTCCCAACATCCACTTTGTCCAGGCCATTCAGTATTCTGCAAGTTTCAATTAGATCCCCCCCTCATCGTTCTAAACTCCAATGAGTATAGACCCAGAGTCCTCAAATGTTAAGCTTTCCATTCCTGGGACCATTCTTGTGAACCTCCTCTGAACTCGCTTCAAGGCCAGTACATCCTCCCTGAGATATGGGGCCAAAAACTGCACACAATACTCCAAATGTGGCCTGACCAAAGCCTTATAAAGCCTCAGTACTACATCCCTGCTTTTATATTCAAAAACCAGTGAATCCAAGTGGGACTATGGACCTTTACAGGGTAGGAAGAAACCTGTTGCTCCATTGTGCCCTTGGCACCTTTCTGAAGAACAATCTGAAACTAATCCCATGTCTCCTGCATCCTCTTGGCTCTTTATCTTGTTCTGCTTCAAATATGTACACACTTATCACTGAGAAAACTGTTAATCTCTGCCTCTGTACTCTATGTAGTCATGTTTTCCAGGCTCCAGCAACTCCATAAAAGTAGTTCCCACACACTCACTCCCTCACTCACTGTCCTGTTAGATACAGCACAGATGAATTGCATGCCAATCAGCATAAGCAGCAAGTGACCGACAGAGCTAAGTGCTTGCACAGCCAACGGATTCAATCCAAGCCATCACCTCCTCTACAAGATGCACTGTAGTAACCCTTCACACCTTCCAAAACAATGACCACGACATTCTAGAAGGACAAGGGCAACAGGTACTTGGCAACAAGTATCTGCAAGTTCTCCTCCAAACCCCTCACCATCCTAACCTGGAAATATATGGCTGTTCCTTTTGTATTGGCTCAAATTCTGGAGGGTCTTAGGGAATGCAGAAGATCAAGAAAGCACCTTTTTATGGGGCAACTAGGAATGGGCAGTAAATACTGGCCCAGCCAGCAACATGATCATCCCATGAGTGAATAAAAAAAAATAAATTATTGATTAATACAAAACAAAGATACGGGAAATCTGAAATAGACAAAACAAGAAATTACTGGGGAAACTTAGCAGGTCTGGCAGCATTTGCGAGAAACAGTTAACGTTTCAAGTGCAAGGACTGTTCTTCAGAAGTCACTGGGCTCAAAATGCTAACTCTGATTTTCTTTCCCTGGATGCTGAGCTTCTCTGTAAATTGTTGATTGCTCATCGCTGACTCTGTAATTGGAAAAACTAATATTTTCCTATTTGTTCTGTCAAAATGCTTCAAAAATATTTTAGAAAATCTTTTCTACTAATTCTCTGCTCCTGTTAAAGCAGTTCAAGTATCTTCCCGAGGATGATCTTGTGAGATCGACAGTGACTTTACTGATCTCCGTATAATACCGATGCCCATAGCTGCTTATGGTATCTGAACTATGATATCTATGGTATCCAAACCATTTCTGCAAATTTATCGTCACCTGGAGGTAGGGAAAGGGGATAAGAAGATCAATCTCTTACAAAGTGTGCAGGATTCCTTTCTACCAAACAGACTAAAACTCCAATAAGGAGGGTTCACTATTGTTTTGGCAATGGGAATAAACTAGAGCAGCACAGAAGTACATGTAGGACAACACCCGATCAATCGTGACCACAATATAATACAGTTTAATATCATAAGTAAGATAAAAGCAGATTATTAGAGTAGAGAAAAGCTGATTTTCAAGGGCTGAAAATAGAACTTGGAAAGATAAAATAGCTAACTATATCATCAAACAACAATAGTTGTCAGCATTCAAAGGAATGCAGGAAAATATCTGCAGAAAGAAAAGAACAAACTAAATTATGTGTGGGACACCATAAGGGAGCAATTACAGAATAAGAAAGAAACAGCAGAGGGATAACCACGTCAATTAAAAGCAAAAGGCTTCGATGGAAATGGATGGATAGGATAGTACAATACTCATCAAAAAATGAAACTACGTTAAATCATTATTTTGCTTCAATATTTACCAGGTAGCTAGATTATTGACATAACATTGCATGATGTAATGAGCAATAAGATAAGTGCATTTCTAAAATATAAAAACAGGGATGTAAACTGAATAACTCAGAGGATGAACTCCTGGTCTGGATAGATTAAGATATTTTAAAAGAACCCTGGGAATAGGTGTAAGAGGCATTGCTAATATTTAATGATTCTTTAACAAAAACTGTAGTGGTAGAGGACAAGACAATAGGAGGAAGGATGGATCTTGAGGCCATCAGTTCAACCATCTTTCTATCTATGCTATTACATTGACTGTTACACCACAGTATTTGGATGTTTTTAAAGGTCCTGCTAAAACAGTCCTTATTCAACAGGTCTGGCAGCATCTGTGAAGGAAAAGTCATAGTTAACGCTTCGGGTCTGATGACCTTCTCAGAAGGGTCAGTTCTGAGGAAGGGTCACCAGACCTGAAACATTAACTCTGATATTTTCTTCACAGATGTAGCCAGACCTGATAAGCTTTTACAGCAACTTCTGTTTTTGTTCCTGATTTACAGCATCTGCAGTTCTTTTGGTTTTTACTCCTTATTCAATACATGTAAGACCATAAGATATGGGAGCTGAAATTAGGCCATTCAGCCCATCGAGTCTGCTCAGCCATTCAATCACGGCTGATAAGTCAGAACACACTGCATCTACTACATTACCTCTTACTGTCCAGTAGGTAATTTCTTTCAAAGAGGTTTCATAAATTTGTCATACCCAACTTGCTTTGAACTATGATAAATGTACCAATGAAAAGTGGTCAATCTGAAATGTTAACTCTGTTTTTGTTCCTGCAGCTTCTACCAGAGCTGCTTGACTTCTCAAACATTTTCTAATTCATTTCAGATTTCCAGCATCTGCAACATTTTGCTTTTGTCTTTTAACTCACTTGGCTTTTTTGATTAATATTTCTAAAATGTTAATTCATTATGAGTCTGAAGCCTACGTCTGGGCTATTCAGTTTATAATTTATCCTTCAATGTCCCCTTGAACAGAAGTCTCACAATAGTTTTCTTCCAGACGCTGCCACAACTTTTAAACTTCTGATCAAAGCTTCTCCTGTTTCCTTACTGGCTTCTTTCAGCAGTCCGGGGTGTTTGCTGCAACAGAACAGTTTTACTTTTAAACACTCATAGTCCTGAATTGATGTGGAGGTGCTGGTGTTGGACTGGGGCGGACAAGGTCAGAAGTCACATGACACCAGGTTATAGTCCAACAGGTTTATTTGAAACCACAAGCTTTCCAAACACTAATCCTTCGTCAGGTGAAGGCACCTCTTGGAGCAACGCTCCAAAAGCTTGTGATTTCAAATAAACCTGTTGGATTATAACCTGGTGTCGTGTGACTTCTGACGCAATCCTGAATTGCACTGTTTTTCATACATGCCTGTACAAAAATCCATGCTTTTTTATTGAATAACTATTGGTGTAATTTGCTAGGTGACATGTGTGAGGGGTTGAAGAAGCAAGTGTCAGGAATGAGACGCTTTTTAAATAACAAGGTTAACAGTGTAAGAATCCATCAACAAATGATGCCTGGTCGAGAAAAACTGAAGGATGAACCAGGGACTTCAGATTTAACATGGCTGCAACGCAATACAAACCAGGCCAATGCCCGTCCTGATGAGCCTCATTCATCCCAGAGTATCATCTGGAAAGATATCCAAAATCAAACGCAGAAATCCTGTGTTTCAGGAGGATACAGTGGCGAAGGATCCAGATCATCTAAACCAGTCATAGCTGCAAACACTGAAAGACTCCAAGGTATGCTAGAAAGCAATGGTATGTGAATTTTTTGTTTTGGAGGGAACATGTGAATTTTAATAATCCAGTTTCTTTCAGAAAGAATGAAAACATACTGTGTACCAAGTGAGTTTTAATGAGCTAAGAAAATGTTTAACCAATCTCCACCCAAAGTATTACTGACTCTTGCCTCTCATCAGTTTCCAAAAGATGCTCCAACCTCATTTAGAGATGTGAACATTACGAAGGTAAAGAAATGAAGAACACTCCAGTGATTTCAACATGCTTTTGTTTCTCTGTTCTGTCCAGTAACAGCAAACACACAGAACACCTAAGATATAAACGTATCTGATCAATAAAATAGATATTCTTGTGAAGTTACAACACAGAACTATTTGCATGCCCACTGCAATTGCAGCATGTAATAGACAGGGCCAGTTAAGGTGATAGGAGGAAGGTACAGGGGAGATGTCAGAGGTAGGTTCTTTACACAGAGAGTGGTGGCGTGTGGAACGCGCTGCTGGCAGTGGTAGGGGACTCAGATACTTTAGAGACTTTCAAACGACTCTTGGATAGACACACGGAGGATAGTAAAATGTAGGGTATGCAGGGTAGATTGACCTTAGTAGGATAATAGGTTGGCACAACATTGTGGGCCGAAGGGCCTGTACTATGCTGTACTGTTCTATGTTCTATGTTCTTAAGTAATGGATAAGATCTAAACTTTGCAGTTCTGCCACATCCGGTCATGAATGGTGGTGGATAATCAAATAGTTAAGGAACTTTCACAAATATTTCATTCTCAACGACTGGGGACCCACCACATCAGTGCGTAAAACAAGGCTGCTGCTTTTGCATCCATTTTCAGGTAGATGTGCTGAGTGGATGATCCATCATGGCTTCCCCCGAGGTCCCGGCATTATAGCTGCCAATTTTCAACCAACTCAGTTTGCTCCATATAATAGCAGGAAACAATTTAATCCACTGGATACTGCAAATGCTATGGGTCCTGACAACACTCCAGCAATAGTACTGAAGACTTGTGTTCCAGAACTAGGCGCTGCAGAACTAGCTGCTCCAGTACAGCTACGACTCTGGCATCTACCCAATAGTGGGAAAATTGTCCAGTTATGTCCTGTTCATAAAAAGCAGGAAAAATCCAACTTGGTCAGTTTCAGCCCCGTCAGTTTACTCTTGATTATCAGCAAAGTAATGAAAGGGGTTGTTAACAGGGCTATCAAGCAACACTTGCAAAGGAATAACCTGCTTACAGAATGCCCACTTAGAGATCTGCCACAGCCACTGAGCTCCTGACCTCATTACAGCCTTGGCCCAAACATCGACAAAAGAGCTCAATTCGAGAGGAGAGATGAGAGTGGCAGTCCTTAACTAAAGGCAGCATTCTGCTGAGTATAATATCGATGAGCCCTTGCAAAGCTAGAATCAATAGGAATTAGAGGGAAAACCCTCTGCTGTTTGGAGTCATACCTGGCACAAAGGAAGATGGTGTCGGATGCTGGTTATCAATAAACTCAGCTCGAGGGCACCTCTACAGGAGTTCCTCAGTGTTGTGTCCTAGGCTCAACCATCTTCAACTGCTTCATGAATGGCCTTCCCTCCATCATAAGGTCAGAAGTGAAAATGTTTGTTAATGATCGCACAATGTTCAGCATCATTCACACTCTTCGGACTCTGAATCAGTCCATGTTCAGGTACAGTAACACCAGGACAATATCCAAACTGGGCTGTTAACTATCAAATAACATTTACACTTGACACGTGTCAGGTAATGATAGCCTCCCATAGAGAGAATCTAACCATCACACCTTCATGTTTAAGGCATTACTGTCCTTAATCTCACACTATCAACACCCTTGGAGTTATCATTGACTAGAAACTGAACTGGATTTGCTACATAGATACAGTGGCCAGAAAAACAATTCAGAGGCTAGGAATGTGCTTACTCACCTCAAGCCTCCCTAAAGCCAGTCCATTATTTGTAAGGCACAAGTCAGGAATATGATGGAATACTCCCCACTTGCCTGGATGGGTGCAGCTCGAACAACACTCAAGAAGCTTAACACCATCCAGGATAAAGTAATCCCCACTTGATTGGAACCCCATCTACCACTTTCAACGTTCCATGCCTTCATTGCCAACACACAGTGACAGCATTGTGTACCACCTGCAAGATGCACAGCAGTAACTCAGAAAGATTCCTTTCTCAAATTGCCAACCTCTAACACCTTGACAGAGAAGGTCAGCAGATACATAAGAACACCACCATCTACATCTTCCCTTTCAAGTCACACACTTCCCTCATTTGGAAATATATCACTGTTCCTTCAATGCTGCTGGGTTAACATTCTGTAATTCCCTTCCTAACAGTACTGTAGGTTTCCCTGCACTCCTGGAATTGAAGCAAAGACAGCAGTTCGCCACCACCTTCTTCAGGGCGTTTAGGGATGGGTAGTTAGTGCTGGCCTAGCCGATAACGCTCCTTTCCCATGAACAGACAAACAAAAAATCTACATATCCAAGTGTATATGTGTAATTTTTTGATGACTGTTTTGGGAACCATGCAAATGCCATGTTTTGTCTGATGCCATAAAGCAGTCTTATAATTGAGGAGGCAGAGAGTCATTGAGTTATTTTCCACGTGCATAAAAGAATCTAAAACAAATGTATTCCAGTATTTTCTATGTTTGTTGAAAATTTACCATTTTCAGACTAAAATAATTTTTTGGTACGTATAGAGTAAGTTCGAAAATGTCTATGTCACAGAAACACCCACCAACAACTGATGGTTGTGTGGTCTGGCCACCTGAGTCATAGGATAGGAGGGCTATCCATTGAGGAGAGGTGGAGTAAATGAATGTATTCTCTCTGCTGTTTAGAAGGATGAAAGATTGAAGCTTCGCATTGAAGGATTTTAGATTCTGAGAGGGCTCTATAGAAAAACTGCAAACAGGATGATTCGCTGGCTGGTGAATCTAGAAAATAGGGACAGTCTTTGTATTAGAGGCTAATCGTTTAGGATTAAATAGAAAAAGAATTTCATCATTTGGAGGGCTGTGATTCTTTAGAATTCTCTACCTCAGAGAACTGTGGATGTTGTATTCTTGAGCATATTCATGAATAAGATTGATCTGTTTCAGGGCACAGAGGAAGTTGAGAAATATGGAGATAATGCAGGAAAGTGAAGATCAGCTATGATCTCATTGAATGGCAGAGTAGGCTTGAGGGGCTGAATGGCTTCCTCCTGCTCTGATTTATCTTACCCTTACTCATTCAAAGTGACTACTGAGCTAAGTTTTTGCAACAGGATAAGGTGAAGGACAAAGAAAAAGCTGTAGACACCCTCTGAAGATCTCCTCACATTAATGACAAGGAGGTGTTTACTGCCAATCACTCAAATGGTGACAACTTGTCCATCCACCTGCATCACACTTTGAATCCAAACATCTTAATGATGTTACAGAGGGAGAAGGCAGAGAAGGAGGCAAGTCCTGCACTCTGAGTCCCACTACCTAGTGGGATGGCCTGCCCCATGTGCCCAAAGATCCTGCAGGTCAAGAATCCGTCTGATCTGTCACATGAAGATCAATGGCAGAATTTGTGACACTGAGTAGATATCCTCAAATCAAAGACTATCCAACAATCCCGGTACCATATTCTCAAGAAAGGAGAGGTTGCAGGGATTCTGAGGATGCAGGTGTACAAGTGCCTGAATAATATTTATTTATATAGCATCTTTAATGTAATAACATTTCCCAAGGGCTTCACAGGAGTGCTGTTAAAGCAGGATTTGACATTATTAGGGCATCTGGCCAAAGCTTAACTAGATGTAGGTTTTAAAAGCATTATAAAAGAGGAAAGAGAGGCTGAGAAGCTCAATTGTAGAGTTTAGAGTTCAGGCAGCTGTAGGCAGAGTAGCCAAAAGTGAAGCAGTTAGGACTGGGGGCGCACAAGAAGCCAGAGTTCAATGAGCACAGAAATCTCAGAGGGTTATGGGGGCGGAGGAGGTTTCAGAAATGGAGAGAACAAGAGCTTAGAGGGATTTGAAAATAATTAATAAAATTTTAGAATCGAAGCATTACTTGAGGGGTGGCCACATAAGTAGTGAGTGTGAGAGTGAGGGTGATAGATGAATATGGTGGTGCAATAAGAACTCTAAAAGCAAACTGTAATGATACAATGTGCAAGACAATTGGCAAAAGCACCTATCAGATCGCCACTACCTCATACGGTCATAGAGCATGGAAACAGACACTTCAGTCCAATCAGCTCATGCAGATCATGTCCCCAAACTAAACTAGTTCCACCTGCGTTTGGCCCATATCCCTCTAAACCTTTACTATTCATGAACTTATCCAAATGTCTTTTAAGCGTTGTAACTGTATCTGCATCCACCACTTTCTATGGCTGTTCATTCCATACATGAACCACCCTCTGTAAAACAAGTTGCCCCTCAGATCTTTTTAAATCTTTCTGCTCTCACCTTAAAAATATGCTCCCTCGTTTTAATCACCCCCATCATGGGGAAAAGACCCTTGTCATTCACCTTATCTATGCCCCTCATGATTTGAAAAACCTCAACAAGATCACCCCTCAGTCTCCTAAGCAGCAGTGGAAAAAGTCCCAGCCTTTCCAGCTTTTCTATTTTTACATCTCAACTTTCCATTTCCAACAACATCCTGGTAAATTTTTTTTGAGCCCTGTCTGGTTTAATAATATCCTTCCTATAACTGGGCAACCAGAACTGCACAAAGTACTCCAGAAGAGGCCTTACCAATGTCCAGAACAACCTCAAAGATCTGAGCAATGAAGGCAGGAGTGCTAAACGCCTTCTTAACCACCCTATTTACCTGTGACGCAAATTTCAAAGAATTATGTACCTGAACCTGGAGGTCTCGCTGTTCTACACCCTACACAGAGCCCTAACATTATCCAATTTAAACTCCATCTGCTACTCCTCAGCCCATTGACCCAATTGATCAAGATCTCTTTGTAATCTTAGATAACCTTCTTCACTGTCCACTATACCACTAATTTTGGTGTCATCTGCAAACTTACTAACCATGCGTCCTATAGTCTCATCCAAATTATTTATA
The DNA here is from genome assembly GCA_024137785.1 of Ginglymostoma cirratum. Classification (NCBI taxonomy): domain Eukaryota; kingdom Metazoa; phylum Chordata; class Chondrichthyes; order Orectolobiformes; family Ginglymostomatidae; genus Ginglymostoma; species Ginglymostoma cirratum. The sequence goes on from JAHRHZ010000046.1 coordinate 4,419,925, forward strand.
GAAGTGACAAATAAAAGTGGACCCAGTACCAATCCCTGTGTAACACCACTGGTCATAGGCCTCCAGTCCAAAAGACAACCCCACACCACCACCCTCTGTATCCTACCATAAAACCAAATTTTGTATCCAATTGGCAAGCTCACTCTGAATTCCAACCTCATTATAAATTGTCAAAATTTGCTCCCTTTCACTTCTAAAATGCTATTTGTATTAGTAGTGTTATTGCTTCTTTTTCATGCACAGAATTAATTTAGAATGTTGGGTTGTTCTGCAGGAGAGATGCCATATTCTGCAGTGGGTTCAAACTGTTGTATGTGTAGTTGTCAGCCAACATTACTAGCCATACTGCATGAGCTTCGAACCCTGCGGGAATTGATGCAAGGACAAGCAGGTACGGTCTGATTTCATTCTGTAGAATGATGTACAGTTTGTCCCTTTTTCTATGGTTTAAATGCTTTCATGGAAGGAAAGCAAGGCATGCAATAGGGATTCAGGAGTCTTCCAACAATATAGATTACATCAACAAATATCTACAGTTGACAGTTGAATCAATAGTCTTGCTGTTCCTTTAGTTGTGAGCATGATTTACTTAAATCTTTAGTTTCTACTTATTTCCCATATTTCTGCTCGGTATAAAACTGAGCTGTACAGGTCAGCAATTTCCCGAGGTTTGATCCCGAATTTGCCGTGCATTAAATGATTGCTACCCCATCTACCACCTGAACTTTCACTCCCTCCACCGACAGCGCACATTAGCAGCAATGTGTACCATTTGCAAGATGCAGTGCAGCAATGCACTAAGGTTCCTTTGACAGCATCTTCCAAACCTACGAGCTGTCCAACCTAGATGGACAGGGCAGCAGATACAGTGAAATACCACCACCTGCAAGTTCTCATCCAAGTCACTCACTGCCTTCACACTGTTCCTTCACTGTTACTGGGTCAAAAAGCTGGAACTCCATTCCGAATGGCACTGTGGGTCCATCTACACCAAATGGACTAAATCAGCTCAAGAAAGCAACTCACCCCCACCTTCTCAAAGGCATTTAAGGATGGCAACAAATACTGGCAAATAAAAAGCAAAATATTTAGTTGATCTCACTTGTTAAGGTGATGAGAGAGGTTTGATTCATCTTGATGTTCTGGGCTACGGAAGGAAGCTTCCAAACAGGATTGCAGTTTTATGCACAGGAGTGTCAGCTGAAGGCAAGGTTAGACTGGTGCATGATGCAACACCAAATCGAATGACCAAGTGACATCCACTGTCCATGATTACAGGAGTAGGAGCAGGCCATTCAGTACAGTTGTGGCTGATCAGCCCCTTTACTGCTTTTCTCCCTAGCTCCCCATCATCCATTTATGTCATTCATATTTAGAAATCTATTACTCTCTGTAGGAGAAAATTATTGCAGATGCTGGAATCTGTACTGAAAACGAAAAAATGCTGGAGATCACAGCGGGCCAGGCAGCATCCATGAAGAGAGAGCAAGCTAACGTTTTGAGTCTAGGTGACTTTTAGCTCTGATTAAGAGTCATCTCGACTTGAAATGTTGGCCTGCTCTCTCTCTCCATGCATGCTGCCTGACCTGCTGTGATTTCCAGCATTTTTAGTTTTCTATTAGTCTCTACTTCATTTGTACTTAATGAGCTTCCACAGCTCTCTGAGGTAGAGAATCCCAAAGATTCATAACCTTTTGATGAAAAAAATGTCACCTCATCTTGTTCCAGTGTGGCTTCCCCTTATTTTTAAATTGTAACCCCTGGTTCTAGACTCCCCAACCAGGGGAAACATCTTATCAAAATCTATCCTATCTATCCTTTTCCAGTATTTTGTGCATTTCAATAAAATCACCTAACACTCTGTAAAACTCTAAGAGAATACAGCCCAACTTTCCCTAATATCGCTCCATAAGATAGTCTCACCATCCCATTGAACAAGTCTAATTAATCTTTGATGCACTTCCCACTTCCTCTCTGGCAACAAGAAACCAAAACTGCACACAGTATTCCAGGTGCTGTCTCATCAAAGTTCCATGTAAATGAAGCAAGACTTTGCTACTCCGTAATCACATTCTCTTGCAATCAAAGCTAAAGTTCCATTAGACTTCCTAATTGTCTGCTGCATCTGTATGTTAATCTTCACTGATTTATTGAGAAGATACCTTGTCCCTTTGTACATCTATCATTTCTTTACCATGGAAGAAATACGGTGGGTATCTGTTCCTCTAAGCAGAGTGGATTAACTCACAATTTTCCATACTATATTGCTATCTGCCTTCATTCTTACCCACTTGATAAGCTTTTACAATCCTGTCAAAGCCACTTTGCATCTTTCTTATAGAATATGTTCCCATCCAGTTTTTGTGTCATCTGCGAACTTGGAAATATTACATTTGGTCTCCACATCCAAATCATTGATTGTATGTTGTGAGCAACTGAGGCCAAAATAAAGATCCTTGTGGTATCCCACTATTCATAGACTGCCAAACTGACAAAAACCCATGAATTCCAACTCCGTTTCTGACTTAACTAATCTTTAATTCATGCCAATATATCCTATCCTATGTGCTTTAATTTTTCAAACCAACCTCCTGTGAGGGACTTCATCAAAACCATTCTGAAAATCCAAGTATACTACATTCATCAACTTCACTATATCAATTCTGTTAGTGACATCTTCAGAAACCTCTAATAGATCTGTCAAACATGATTTCCCATTCGCAAATTCATGCTGAGTATGCCCAGTTGGAAACTTCCTATCCAAGTGCTTATCCAACTTCTTATCCAATTCTTATTTAAATCAGAGTGTGGAGCTGGAGGAACACAGCATCTGATGCTGCCTGACCTGCTGTGTTCCTCCAGCTCCACGCTGTGTGTTATTTCTAACTCCAGCATCAGCGGTTCTTACTATCTCCCATTTAAATCACATTTTTTATAATAGATTGTATGACTTACTTACTATTGATGTAAGGCTAACAGGTCTGTATTTCTCATTTTCTCATTCCCTCCTGTCTAGATTTGCTCACGCCCAATATGTAGGAACCATTTCAGAAACTGTAGAATCTTGGAAGATGATCACCAATTAATCCACCATCTCTGTAGCCACCTCATTCACCACTCCACGATGTAGTCCCATCAAATTCTCCAAAACATCCTTTGTAAATTTACCAGTTTCCTTCAATTCCTTATTATCTATAGTCCATGCAGAATATGAAACATGAAGAATAACTATTTAAATACATGAATCTATAAATTGACATTTTAGAGTCATAGAGTTATAAAGCACGGAGACAGGCCCTTCGGCCCAACTTGTCTGCACCAACCAGATACCCTAAACAAACCTAGTACCATTTGCCAAGATTTGGCCATGTCCCTCTAAACCCTTCCTATTCATGTACTCATCCAGATGCTTTTTAAATGTGGTTATTGTACCAACCTCCTCCACTTCCTCTGGCAGCTCATTCCATACACACACCACCCTCTGCGTGAAAAAGTTACTCCTTAGGTCCATTTTAAATCTTTCCCCTCTCAGCCTAAACCTATTCCCCCTAGTTTTGGACTGTGCTACCCTGGAGAAAAGACTTTGGCTATTCACCCTATCCATGCCCCTCATGATTTTATAAATCTCTATAAGGTCACCTTGCAGCCTCCGACACTCCAGGGAAAATAGCCCCAGTCTATTCAGCCTCTCCCTATACCTCAAACCTTCCAACCCAGGCAATATCCTTGTAAATCTTTTCTGAACCCTTTAAATTCATAACATCCTTTCTATAGCAGAAAGGCCAAAATTGAATGCCGTATTCCAAAGGCAGCCTAACCGATGTCCTTACAACCGCAACATGACCTCCCAACTCCTATACTCAATGCACTGACAATAAAGGCAAGCGTACCAAATGCCTTCTTCACTATTCTGTCTACCCGTGACTCCACTTTCAAGGAAATATGAACCAGCACTCCAAGGTCTCCTTGTTGAGCAACACTCCCCAAGACCTTACTATTAAGCCCTGCCCTGATTTGCCTTTCCAAAACGCAGCACCTCACATTTATCTAAATTAAATTGCATTTGCCACTCCTCGGCCCATTGGCCCATCTGATCGCGGTCCTGTAGTACTCTGACGTAACCCCCTTAGCTGTCCAGTATACCTCCAATTTTGCTGTCATCTGCAAACTTGCTAACCATACCTCCTATATTTATATCATAATCATTTATGTAAATGACAAAAAGCAGTGGACCCAGCACCAACACTTGTGGCACATCGTTGGTCACAGGCCTCCAGTCTGAAAAACAAACTCCACCACCACCCTCTGCCTCGTACCTTCGAGCCAGTTCTGTATCCAAATGGCTATTCTCCCTGTATTCCATGTGATCTAACTTTGTTAACTAGTCTACCATATGGGACCCTGTGGAACACCTTACTGAAATCCCTATAAATCACGTCCACTACTCTGCCTTCATCAATCCTCTTTGTTTGTACTTCAAAAACTCTATCAAGTTAATGAGACACTATTTATCATGCACAAAGCCGTGTTGACTACCCCTAATCAGTCCTTGCTTTTCCAAATACATGTAAATCCTGTCCGCAGGAACCCCTCCCAACAACTTGCCCACCACCGATGTCAGGCTCACTGGTTTATAGTCCTTCTCCACGGTCAACAGTGACGCAGTATATTCGTTTAGTATCTCCTTTAGCTCCACACATTGTCTCGTTTATCTTTAAGGGCCCTATTCTCTCCCTAATTATTCTTTTGCCCTTAATTTATTTGTAGAATCTCTTTGGATTCTCTTTAACCCTATTTGCCAAAGCTATCTCATGTCCCCTTATTACCCTCCTGATTTCTCTTTTAAGTATAGTCTGACCATTCTTATAGTCCTCTAGGGATTGATTTGATTCTAGCTGTCTATGCCTGACAGATGCTTCCTTTTCCTTGACCAAAGACTCAATTTTTCAAGTCATCCAGCATTCTCTACAGCTACTAGCCTTGCCCTTCATACTAACAGGAACATACTATCTTTGAACTCTCATCAGCCAATTTTTGAAGGCCTCCCACTTTCCAAATATCCGATTACCTGCAAACAGCCTCCCCCAATCAACTTTTGAAAGTTCCTGTCTCATACCATCAAACTTAGCCTTACTCCAATTTAGAACTTTAACTTTTTGATCAGTGCTGTTCTTTTCCATAACTATTTTAAAACTAAGAGAATTGATCATTTGCCCCAAAGTGCTCTCCCACTAACAATTCAGTAACTTGTTCTGCCTTATTTTCCAACAGAGAGTCAAGTTTTGCTCCTTCTTTAGTAAGTGCATCCACATACTGAATAAGAAAAATTTCTTGTGCACACTTAACAGATCTCTGTCCATCCAAGCAATTAACACTATGGCTGTCCCAGTCTATGTTTAGAAAGTTAGAATCCCTTACTGTTACAACCCTGTTATTCTTACAGCTATCTGAGATCTCTTAATGTGTTGCTTCTCAATTTCCCACTGACCGTTGTGGTGTCTATAGTACAATCCCATCAAGGTGATCATCCCTTCCTTATTTCTCAGTTCCACTGGGAACTGGATGTAAGGTCTATAGTCCTTACAGGAATATCCTCCTTAAGTATAACTGTAATGTTATCCTTAACGCTGCAAATCCTGCTTCTCCCTGAGCCATAAGACAGAAACAGCTAAAAAAGGGAGAACTAAAAGACATTTCAGAAGTGAGTGAGTTTTTTTTAAAGCTTGAAGTACTTAGATTAAAACTGTATTTTTAATAAATATGAAAATGACAAGTCTTTATAACCACTGTGGGCAACAGAACATGACCTGGAGTTACAATAAAACCTCTCTTTCCTTGACAGGTCCTCCGAGCACCATGCATGTCCCATCGTCCCATGTTTCCACCTTTCGTTCAAGTTTTCTACGGAACAAAATCATAAAAAAAAGACTGATCCACAGGATCAGGCCTGCTCCAGCTCAACCAAATCCTAAAGTTCATAATCAGAGCATCAGTTTACCACAAACTGAAAAGAGCCATTCATTACCAACAGAGAAGTTGACCACAGAGATTAATCCAAGGCAGAGCCTACCAAATCGGATACAGAGTTACATTTCAGAACTGGACAGCCTACAAAACAGCGATCTTTTAGAGGTAAGTACAAGGGGATTATACTTCTTAGAGTGCAGAAGCTCACCACCTGGAACATAGGACATAGAGTTTAATGTCTCAACGGAGAGCCGTTGGTCAGTCTGTATAGACTGCAGTTTTCTTTTAAGGGGAGTATAAGCTTGGCATTGGCTTAGTAAGGTTATCCAATGAATAGTCTAGCAAATGAATATTCTTGCATTTGATCTTTGGTCTGAACTGAATCAGCTGATCTCAATTCTGCTGTAGAGTCCTTATAAGAGACCTCCGACAAGTCAAGGACTCCATTCCTGATAACTCTGAGACCTTTGCTGGAAATGAATGTGTGAAGCTATGATAGGCCTGTGATAAAACAGCCAGACAGTGCTCATGGCTAAGGCTAATGGCCAATGGCCAGCTGGCTGATCACAGAACCGGAGGTTCACTGATATTCATCCAGCAAAGGAGGAAATATCTTCAGGAACTGAAAAATGTGACGAAAATGAATTTCTTTTTGGTAAAGAAATTCAGTGCTGCATTAGAATAACTTCTTTATGTGAAACTGGGTCAGTGCTTGGTTTTGAAAGGGTTCATCAGCCATTAACAAAAATATAGGTGTAACTGCTTGAGTATTCTGTTGAGAGCTGTTGATCCACTCCTGTAATGACCATAGATTTGTCATTTGTAAAATAAGCTGGTTGGAACTGAAAAATGTTTGGTATTCTGAATGTTCTGCTTCAGTTGACTTTGTGATCAGACAAGCATTTCAGACTTGTTGCTGTCAGGGATTATTCACGGAAGATTAAGTAATTTCATAACAATACTCTTGGTTGTCGATAGAAGTCCCTCATTGGTCTGAATAGATTTTGCGTTTTTGATTTTGTACAGCCTGTTTTTATTTATTTTTCACCCCTCGCCTTACGTTTTAGCCTGCATCATTCCCATCATAATGATACACTGTTATCTTATTCCCAGATCTCTCCCAATGATATTTTGAACCTGGCAAGTGAGAATTATCAAAGCAGCCTGGAATAACTTTCCCAATATTTTCATTGTCTCCTGTAGTGAAATAATTGCCCTCTCTCTCCCTGAACAGCACATCAAGGACTGGTACCCATATTGTAAAGAATTACAGATGAAAATTCATGTGCTACAGTTTATCTTTACCATAAAGTGCATTGTCCAAGTGTTCTCAATGTTTAGGACATCGATTGGAGTGACACAAGAGTGTCTTGAATGACCAAACTCTAATGTGAAACAGTGCTTGAGTACTGTAAGGTGGAATCAGGGTGAAGGTTTGTGCATTTGATTTTCTATGCATGGTGAATTCTCAATTTCAACATCTCTAACCACAGCAAATATTTGGAGGGATATCTATCCACTCGCTATAGTGTACCTCTTACTGGACTGTCTGTACACCAGCGCCCTTTTTACTGTTTCCAGTTTCTAAACAAGTTTATGACCCATTCATTATTTTGTTAAAATGGATTTTCTGTTTAAGACAGCGGGAGAGCAATAACTCAAAAGCAGAAACAGAAATTGATGCAAGCAGAATTTTAACATTATTAATGAGGCTTGACTTTTGTTCTGTCTTTAAAACTGGCTTGTTTTCAATAACCTACTTAATAATCTAAATTTAGGACATAACCCCGAGCATAAATAGCCAATAACTAGATTTTCAATAAAGGAATGTCGTAGAATTATGTAGGTTGGAAAAATTCCACAAGATGTGTTAAAGTTAACAGATATTTACAAGAATTTCATCATGAAACCATTTGATTACAAAGCACTCACTGAGAGGACAAAGGTGTGGGTTTCTGCACAGGGAGTGGGTAGGATAAGTATTCAATTCTGTGTTTAACTCTAGGAACAACTGGGTAAGGGAACAAGTATCTTTTCAAATGATTGGAGCAAGAATGAACAAAGCAGGGAAATCTGTGAATGAACTCGGCCAAAAGAAAGGAGTGGGAGAGAAAGAAAGGCAAAGGAGCTGTTCTTGATTTCCAGCCCATGTGAGAATGTTCCATCAATTTATGATGATACAGCCGTTAAGCTGGCTCGGATAGAGAAGAGACTGGCAAACAGAACCTCATTCCAGTTCTGGGCAACCTCATGGGAAACGGTATAAATGAAACGGTGTGGTAATTGATGCAGAGTATCACTTTACTCATATCCAGTGTCTGTTAAACCCTGTCATGATGAAATATACATCACCACTTTAGAACACCATTCCAGGGTGGATTCTTTATATTTACAAACTAATTATTTATATATTGAGCATTAAAATATATATTACGAGGATACTATGGCTTTAAGAGGTGTATTTTGTCCCTTTTTTTTAAATGAAGAAAGGGTGAGACAAAGGTTCCGAGTGGTCTGCTCAAAGCCAATAAAGTAAACAGCTTGTGAGGCCTTGGGTTTTTTAAGTTGGAACAATAGAAACAGCCTGAATGGGTGGGGTCAAGCTCCCACTGAACCAGGATTTTTAGTTTTAGCTTTCTGCAGTTGCTATGGTCTTGGCGCTGGATGTGGAAGCTCTTAATCCTCTCTCTGTTACAACTAAAAGATGGTTTCTTTTCCTGTTGCTAGAATTGCATTTGAGACTATCTATTTTACTGAATTTGTCTTTTCCAAGGGTGTGGTTATGGGATGTTACTATATTGTAATAGTTAATTAGTAGCAGTGAATATATATTATTTTGTTAAGCATTTTGATTGTTACATTTTAGCCAATCCTTTTATTTTGTCTGTAATTTAACTCTAGCATGAAAATAAGGTGTGTTTTGCTTAAAGTCAAGGAGTTTGACCAATCAAATTGCATCTGGAACACAATGCCTTACACTTACCTTTTAAATAAGTAGTATTTAGGGTCTAGGCTAACATCTCAACATATTTTGTGGGGCTTTGGTCTGGTCCATACCAATACAGAGTTTGCTGGTCTTGGAGCTTGAATTGAAAGGTTGCACAGGATTATGTTACGACAGCTGCCTCAGGTAGAGATTGAAAGTGAAACAGATTGTCTAAATGTAAATTCAGTTCTGAAGTATATTCTTAAGAAGTTGCATCTTGCCTCTAAAGGAAAGGGAAAAAAATGCAAATAAAGCGCTTTGCAACTAATTATTAAAATAATAGAAATGGGTATATATAATTTAAATCACTTACTAACTAACTTAAATCAGTTACTAAATAACTTAGAGTCAGGGTGTTTGTTTTTAATTTTAAGAATAGGGATAATCAAACAAATTAATGCCCTCTAGTTTATAAATAATCTGACACTGGCATAAATTTGGGAAATAAAATGCTAAGATGGCCTATGAAGTGTTTGGCGTGGAAGTTTTATTCGTTGATATTCAACAGAAAAGATATTTTCAAAGATCTGGCAATTAAGCAGTTGTCATAGGCAGACGGATGATTCCTGAAGAATCTGGTAGCCTCAGTTGAGGATCAGAAGGTCTTTTGATGTCTGACTTTCAAAAGCATGGGAAATAGTGAATGTAATCTTAAAATGACCATTGTCTCAAATTTCAATTGGTGCAGCATCCACAGCCTCTTGGGAAATTAATTCGAGATTTCCACTGCCCTTTTGTGTTAATAAAATCCTGATTTTATTCCTAATTTACCCACTGTAATTTTAGAAATATGTCCTTTTGATTTGGAGTCTGCCAACACAGTTTCTTCATATCTACACTTGAATTCCTTCAAATTTTAAGTAGTTTGATTAGATGTTCCTAATTCTTCTAAATGCAAAGGAAACTAAGTTTCTGCAACTTATGCTCCTCATTTGGCACTTTCCAAGTTAATACCTTGCTGATGAATTTATGCTTGTCTAAGGAAAGATGTAGTGGCATGAGAGGTAATGCAGAGCAGGTGCACAAAGCTGATCCTGCGTACGGAGGGATTGAGTTGACTTGGGTCTGTACTCATTGGAGTTTAGAAGAAAGAGTGGACACCTCATTGAAACACATAATATTCTTCGGGGACTTCACAGGGTAAACACAGGTTGTTTCCTCTTGTAGGGGAGTCTAGAACCTAGAGAGCATCATTTCAAGTTTAAGGGGTTGCACATTTAAAACAGAGATGAGGAGGAATTTCTGCCCTTAGAATTTGTGGAATTCTTTACCACAGAAGGCTGTAGAGACTGGTTGTTAAGGATATTCAAGGCTAAGATAGATTTTTAATCAGTAAAGGTATCAAGGATTCTGCGAGAAATGCAGGAAAAGGGAATTGAGAATTGGCAGATCATAATGATCTCACTGAATGATGGAGCAGACTCAATGGGCCAAATGATCCACTTCTGCTTTCTGTGCCTTACTGTCCTATAGACTTGCCTCTTTATAATCCTATCAATATTACTGTGACCTCCTCATTTACTGCTACTTTGGCAACAGCCTCCTTTCTACTGAAGACAGACGCAAAAAACTCATTTAAAACTCCAGCCAAGTTTCTACCTCTACAACGATATATTCCTGGTCCCTAACTGACAATTCCTCTTCTCTCCTGTGCAATATTTTGTTGACTATCTTACTGTTTATATATTTATAAGGGATTTTTTGGTTTCTTTTTAAGCTCAGCTGGTAATTTCTTACTTTCTCTGTCCTTCTTAGTTATATGTTATATCGCAGGAATAAATTAAAGGTGAAGATACCACTGCACAGTTTGGAAAAATGGTTTACAAAAACAAATGTTTGGTTTTAAATTTGGTATGACAGTGGATATCTTATTGATTTAACTGAAAGGTTTGCCACTGGTGTGCTGTAGAAAATTTGAACAGTAGTCCTTTGTTCTGGCTAGTTGACAGCTTTTCCCAGTGGTTGATACTACCTGGAAACAAGAAACTAATTGTAATGTTCACTATAGAAATCCAATTCTGATCTAAGTGGCGCACGTTTAGAATCCAAATCAGTAATGCTATTGAGTGTGCATTTTTAAAGATTAATAGCTGGAGCAAGGTAAAAGGGCAGTTGGCATCCACGGAAACGTGTGTGCTAAAATGAGTTAAACCTCTGGAATAGATAAGAAAGGGGATGAAATTCAGCTGGTAGCAATTGCATGCTGTGCAATGATAGCTGTGAATCTGTCTGCACTTCAGCAAAAAGAGTGTTAGATCGATGAATGGAAATGTTTCTGACTGATTTGCTTACAGGATCAGATCTATGATGGAGCATTTTTCTTTCAGAAACTGCTTGAAATATCTCCACGTGATTATGGGAACCATCTCTTTCACAGTAGGATCTCGGTATTTCTTTGAGATGTTGGATTAGAGAGGTGAATAAATGGGATTGAGAAGCTCTAGATCCTGCCTGTAAGATGGTGTTCAATTCAATTCCAAGCTTCAGCTCTTTCTCAGATTTGCATGCCCCATGGTTACTGGGTAGAATAATTGGGCAAGGCTGAAACTTGTAGGATCATGAAACAAGGTCAGGCTATTCCACTCAATTTGAGTCTGACCTTTCACAGATGACCTGATATTTGATCTACAATGAGGAAAGTCTAATCTAACCTCGAGGTAACTAATCACAGACCTCCACGGTGGCTCAGCGGTTAGCATTGCTACCCCGCAGCGCCAGGGACCCAGTTCAATTCTGTCCTCGGGCGACTGTGTGGAGCTTGTATATTCTCCGCGGGTTTCCACTGGGTGCTCCGGTTTCCTCCCACACTCCAAAGATGTACAGGTTCAGTGGATTAGCCATGCTAAATTGCTCATAGTGTCCAGGGATGTGCAGGCTGCGTGGATTAGCCATGGGAAATGTAGGGTTAAAGGGCTAGGGTGGGGGTAGAAGGTCTGGGTGGAATGCTATTCAGAGGATCGGTGTGGGCTTGTTGGGCTGAATGGCTTGTTTCCGCATCGGAGGGATTCTGCGATTCTATGATAAAATGTAGTTTGAATTTTTGAAAGTAATGTGGGAAAACGCCAGGATAATGCCCTAGTCATGTGTGTCTTGATATTCAGTCTTCAGCAGTGCTGCTGATGTTTCTGGATTCAATAGCAAAGAAGCCACTGTGTTCAATAGTATATTCAAACTTTGTAACCATTCTTAACCAAAGATTTCAGCCTTGTTTTCAGTCCTCTTGAAAACCAAAATAGTATTAATTGTGTTTTACTGCAGCATCTCATCAAGCTTTCTTCAGTAGCACCATCCAAACCTTCCTTTACCACCTGGAAGGAGAAGGGTAGCAGAACAAGGTAAAACCATCCTGGCTTGGAAATATATCACCAGGATATATTTCAGTGGCACTGGGTCAAAATTCTCCTGAAGGGCATTGAGGATCTAGCTCCAGCACATGGACTGCAGCAGTTCAAGAAGGCAGCACATCATCACCTTCTCAAAGGCAATAGGAATGGGCAATGGATGTTGCTCCAGCCAAAGACACCCACAATCCATAAAAGAATAATTTTTTAAAAAATTAATAAAGGCCTATTTCAATAGAGAAGGACACAACAAAGATTGATTTGGGTTTTAAAACCATGAAGGTTATTGTAGAAAAGGAAGACAGATCCATCATCGTGAGGCCATCGTGTGGTCAACTGGGTGTATAATGTATCTTGGTTTGAACACAATGAAGTCTTTGTTACTATGTTCAGTGATGTACTCATTCTGAATAGAATGGAGCTTGTTTACAGCAGGGTGAAGGGGGAATCCCATATTTAGAATTTAGAAGCAACAGCAGAAGAAAATCTGTTACATGAAATAACTGGTGTGAGGATGATGACCATACAACAGTCATATAAAAATATACCTCAAAACACATTGTAGAGAGACATCAGCAGTGGCAATGGTCATATTTACTCTTTTATTTTCATTTGTAAGGGAAAACTGATTTGAAATAGATGTGAAAGAAAGATTGTAAACCTCGCTATCTTTTTAAACAAATGTTGGAAATTTACTAGGATGTGTTATTGCGGTGGCAAAATACAGCAATGCTTCAGGTTTATTCCAGTTTTTGAATTTGGGGTTGTTTATGTGCTATTGGTTTAAGCAGTGGGGAATAGAGAGAGGCACAGTTACACCAAATAGGAGCTTTCACTTTATTTCCTGTTATTTTTTGGTAGCCAGAGGTCCGGCTTGCAGAAGGCTATGACGTGTTTATTCCCAGATCTCAACTGGTCTCCATATTACTGAACTACTCCCGCTCGGGAAGTTTGCTTTTTCGGAAACTTGTCTCCGCATTTTTTGATGATCGAACACTGGCTAGTTCTCTTCCAAACGGGAAGAGAAAAAGGGGAGCCAATGATAATCGAAAAGGTCTTGATCAAAACATTGTGGGAGCAATAAAAGGTAATTTTAAAAGAATACTTTAACAAAATATGCATTTCGTTTAAACTAAAGGACTGGTTGCCCTATCATAGGCATTGTGAAGAATAGTTTTTCAATAATTAGATTATGCTTCAGAATGACCTTCTTGTTTATGCTGTTGTTCCTAATTTAGTGAATGAACATAGAGCGCTAAGCAGCATTACGTTATCATGAAGACATTGAATCTCATGTTCCTGCTTCTAAATTGTCGGGGGCAGTGGTTCCCTTAAGAATGTTGTTAATAGTTCATCTGCATCCAAAATAACATTACTCATTTTGCTTACATTAATAGAAAACATTTTTCAATTATACTTGGCATATATTCTGTGTAATTGCATGTGTGGGGAAATTGTGAACTTTATGAATATCTAATTTCAAAGTCATTAATATGAGTTTCTTTCGAGCCTTGTTCAGTAATGAAATGCTAATTGTGGAGTTAGGCAGATTATGACGTGATTCTCAATTATTTGCTTCTCACATATTTATATTTGAGCTTTGGATATGAATGACACAGGCAAGATAAGCTTTTATTGTCAGTCCCTAAATATCTTTGACAAGGTGGTAGTGAGCTGCCTTCTTGAACTGCTAAAATCTGCTTGCGTAGGTTCACCCCTTCTTCTGGAGGGGTTTGATGCAAATGAGTGGCTTTTCAAAGGGCACTTGAGAATCAACCACATTTGGCTAGTTTGGATTCAAATGTAGGCCAGACTAATTAAGCGTGGTGGATTTCCTCACCTGAAGGATATAATATACCTTTAGGAATTTACGTTTCTCCAGCTGCCTTGGTGGGATTTGAAATCAAGTTCCCAGAGCATTAGCCCAGACCTTTGACTAATTAAATGATTATTACCATAATGTTTCCTTACCCTAAGAAAGCAACTCTCCCAAAACAGTAGACCCTCCATCGTCATGGAGTGCCAGCCTGGATTAGAGGTCGACAGCTCTAAAAAGGCCTTTCAGTCCATTGAGACTAAACTGGTCAAAAATGCCACGTAGCTATTCTAATCCTATTTTTTAGCACTTGGCCCATGGCCTTGTATGCCTTGGCATTGCAAGTGTACATCAAAATACTTCTTAATTGTTCACGGCTTAATGGCTTCATGGGAGGCTCCACTGATTATGTCACCTAGCATGGCGACGTAACGTCTGAACGAGAACAAGCCAGCTCGGCGAGCAAGTCAACAACCTCACTTCTTACTTGTTATGAGGGTTTCTGCCTGCACTACTTCCACGGGCAGAGAGTTCCAGATTCCCACCAACCTCACATCCCCTCTAAACCTCCTGACCCTTACCTTCAATCTGTGCCCCTAGTTGTTGATCCCTGGACCAAGGGGAAAAGTTTCTTGTCAACATAATTTTAAATCTCTGATGTGGGACTTAAACTTACAAACTTAACTCGAAGGGGAGGGTTTCAGAGATAGTAGGAACTGCAGATGCTGGAGAATCTGAGATAACAAGGTGCAGAGCTGGATGAACACAGCAGGCCAAGCAGACCCTGAAGAAGGGTCTAGGCCCGAAACGTCAGCCTTCTTGCTCCTCTGATGCTGCTTGGCCTGCTGTGTTCATCCAGCTCTACACCTTGTTATCTAAGGGGAGGGGATGTGTAGTCATGGTCTTCAGTTATAAGGCATGAGATCAATTTACAAATGTATTATTAACATTCAGGTTTACCTTTCCAGCACTTTCCTTGACCCCTGAATAGAGCAATCATCTAGACCTGGGAAGGTTATGAGGATATTAGACAAAAGTTGTTTTAAGATCAAGAAGGATTTAGATAGTCAATACAACTTAATGTTCAATTTCTGGGGATACAGTTATTTTATGTGATTATTGATATATATTTTGCAAGTTGTAGGTCCAAGAGTCTAACCTCACCAGCATGAATTTCAGCATTCAATTAACTAAAATTTAAATTTTTCAGTTTTCACAGAAAGATATTGTACATTAAATCAGATTGATAGACTTCCTGGACCGAAGGATTGGATACAGATTCTCCAAGATCAAATTAAATTAGCCAGAAAGCGTTTAAAAAGAGGTTCTGGTAAGTAAAGGTATTCTGCATTTGCATAATTTGTATTTTTCAGTGGCATGTTGGTGTTGCTGACAAGGTCAGTGTCTGTTGCCCATCCCTAATTGCCCTTGTAGTGAGTGGCTTGATTTGCCATTTCAGAGGCCAGTTAAGAGTGAGCCGGCTTACTGTAGATCTGGAGTTGCACGTAGACCAGACTAGGTAAGGATGGCAGCTTCCCTCCCTTGAAGGATATTAGTGAAGCATTTGGCAATCTATAACAACTAGTGTTTATTTCATACTCACCGTCATTGACAAGTTTACATATTCAGCTGACCTACTGGCATTCGAACATGTCTCAAGAGAATTACCCTGGGGCTCTGGATTACTAGTCTATTGACATTACCATTACATCACCACCCCTGAAACAGTGATTATTACAGAAGACTAGTAATCTGAATTTTTGAATAAACTATATTTGTCTTCATTTTCAAATATTGTGAAAAATTGGAGTAGGAATAGTGTAACTACAAGGACTTCTACAGAAGAAAGACCACTCCTCGATCCAAAAAAATAGGTTCTATACTTAGATGAAGAATAAAAGTTTGGAAGGTCATGCTGTTCCATGACTCTTACAGTTTGCTTTCACATCACATGGAAGTAATAGCAAAAGTTTAATGATCGGTCTTGACTCTTTAATCTTCCATTCCATAAAATAATAGGTTCTGCCTTCTTTAGTTGATTTCGATGTGGACGTGCAAACATTATGCTGAAATTTACTGCTGACGTAAAACAGGGGCAAGAGACGCTACATTACTTCAGATTTCTGACAGGTTAGCCGAAAGGCACAGTTCAATGCAGAGAGGACAGGTAATGCATTTTGGGATGAAACAAATGAATGCAAGTGTAAATTCAATGGAATGATGCTGAATTTCTCAAAGAACAGTCTGGGGTGACCAGAGATGGAAATGATTAAGACTTAGAATTCAACAGATGATACAAATATTGTTGAATTGTAGATTAAAAACCAGAACCTGGGCAATTCAAGAACTGCACAAAGTTGGAGAATCTTTCTTTGTACATGCACACTGTATCTATTAATGGAGAGAAGAAAAAGCAGAATAAGGAGATCTCCCAGAACCTTTAAAATGTGGCTGCATAAACACGAGCATGAAAATAGATAGCTTTTCAGTAGGTTTGGAGGTGGCTGGACTACATATATGGGTGTTAGTCGCAGATAGAATGGGATAGAATAAAAAGTGATTTCATTGGAACAGGAATAATGCCAAGATACTGTTTTTCCAGATTGGAGAGATGGGAACTAGGTGTCATAGTCTCTAGATAAGTGATCAAATTTTCAGGATTGAGATACAGGAAAACCTCTTCACTCAGAAGGCTGTGAATCTTTAGCAACAAAAACAAAGTTGCTGGAAAAGCTCAGCAGGTCTGACAGCATCTGTGAAGGAAAAAACAAAGTTAATGTTTTGGATCCGTTGACCCTTCCTCAGAACTGAATCTTTACAATTCTCTATTACAGAGAGCTGTGGGTGCTCAATTGTTGAATATATTCAAGACTAGATAGATGTTTGGGATGAAAGGATTGGAAGTGAAAGGGAATTAAGAGACAGCACAGAAAGGTGTCATTGAGGAGGAAGATCAGCCAAGATCTTATTGACTGTTGGAGCAGCCTTGATGGCTTATTAGTTTTATTCTAGATCTTGCATATGCAGAATGTCATACTTTACTAACTATCTAAATTGTTTCCATAGATAATCTAACAAATCTGATTCATCTAATTATTTGCAATCTGTGTATTAGATACAAATCTAATTGATTTTTCAAGATAACAAGCATGGGGCTGGATGAACACAGCAGGTCAAGCAGCATCATAGGAGCAGGAAAACTTGACGTTTCGGGCCTAAACCCTTCTTCAGAAATGGGGGAGGGGAAGAGGGTTCTGAAATAAATAGGGAGAGAGGGGGAGGCGGATAGAAGATGGATAGAGGAGAGGATAGGTGGAGAGGAGGCAGACAAGTCGAAGAGGCGGGGATGGAGCCAGTAAAGGTGAGTGTAGGTAGGGGGGTGGGGAGGAGATAGGTCAGTCCAGGGAGGACGGACAGGTCAAGGGGGCAGGATGATGTTAGTAGATAGGAGATGGGGGTGTGGCTTG
>JAHRHZ010000046.1:4437601-4524966 GCA_024137785.1 Ginglymostoma cirratum
ACATTGATGCCATTGGGCTGCAGGGTTCCCAGGCTGAATATGATTTGCTGTTCCTGCAGCCTTCGGGTGGCATCACTGTGGCATTGCAGGAGGCCAAGGATGGACATGTCATCTGAGGAATGGGAGGGGGAGTTGAAATGGTTCGCGACTGGGAGGTGCAGTTGTTTGTTGTGAACTGAGCGCAGGTGTTCTGCAAAGCGGTCCCCAAGCCTCCGCTTGGTTTCCCCGATGTAGAGGAAGCCACAACGGGTACAGCGGATGCAGTATACCACATTGGCAGATGTGCAGGTGAACCTCTGCCTGATGTGGAAAGTCTTCTTGGGGCCTGGGATTGGGGTGAGGGAGGAGGTGTGGGGACAGGTGTAGCACTTCCTGCGGTTACAAGGAAAAGTGCCGGGTGTGGTGGGGCTGGAGGGGAGTGTGGAGCAGACAAGGGAGTCGCAGAGGGAGTGGTCCCTCCGGAAGGCAGATAAGGGTGGGGAGGGAAAAATGTCTTTGGTGGTGGGGTCTGATTGCAGATAGCGGAAGTGTCGGAGGATGATGCGTTGGATCCGGAGGTTGGTGGGGTGGTATGTGAGGACGAGGGGGATTCTTTTTTGGTTGTTGTTGCGGGGACGGGGTGTGAGGGATGTGTTCCGGGAAATGCGGGAGACACGGTCGAGGGCGTTCTCGACCACTGTGGGGGGGATGTTGCGGTCCTTGAAGAATGAGGACATTTGAGATGTGCGGGATTGGAATGTCTCATCCTGGGAGCAGATGCGGCGGAGGCGAAGGAATTGGGAATAGGGGATGGCATTTTTGCAGGAGGGTGGGTGGGAGGAGGTGTATTCCAGGTAGCTGTGGGAGTCAGTGGGCTTGAAATGGACATCTGTCTCTAGGTGGTTGCCTGAGATGGAGACAGAGAGGTCCAGGAAGGAGAGAGAAGTGTTGGAGATGGTCCAGGTGAACTTCAGGTTGGGGTGGAAGGTGTTGGTGAATTGGATGAACTGTTCGAGCTCCTCGTGGGAGCACGAGGCGGCGCCGATGCAGTCATCAATGTAACGGAGGAAGAGGTGGATCCCTCTTCCCCTCCCCCATTTCTGATGAAGGGTTTAGGCCCGAAACGTCAAGTTTTCCTGCTCCTATGATGCTGCTTGACCTGCTGTGTTCATCCAGCCCCATGCTTGTTATCTCGGATTCTCCAGCATCTGCAGTACCTTTTATCTCTAATTGATTTTTCACTTATGTTTCTAGTCCTGGAACCGTTTGAATCCAGTGGAAAGATGGGAAGCAGTTTTGTTCTAAATCCAGGTAATGTTCAGTGATGCTTGTCCTATTGAACACATTTCAGGAACACTTGTCATTCTTATGCACAATGATATATATGCAGATGTAGCAGATGACCTGCACCAGCAAAGTCGCACAAATGATTGATTGATAATGAACATAACAGAATTGTTTTTGATGGTCTTTCTTTAAGGAAGGAATGTTGACCATGAGTCTGCAACACGGAAAGTATCCAATGATCATTGAAATGTTTGTGTTCAGAAGAACCACCTGCTTCTCTTCAAGTAATGCCATGGAAATGGCCATATGAATGAGTAGAACAGGGAGCTGGGACATGTGAACACACATACAAAACCACAAACATATGGTCAGGAGCAGGTCATTTGAGATCCTAGTTTAGCATCTCATCAGAAAGTCCTTCAATAATGCACTCCTTGTGAATTGCTCTGGGATCTTACCACAAAGTATTCCAATCCTGGTGTGCAGGCTGTAATCCTATTGTCGCCGGAATGTTAATCCAGGGACCCAGGGAATATTCTGGGGACCCAGATTTGAATCCCGCCGTGGCAGATAGTAGGATTTGAATTCAATAAAAATCTGGAATTATGTCTAATGATGACCATGAAACCATTGCCGATTGTCAGGAAAAGTCCATCTGGTTCACTAATATCCTTTACGGAAGGAAACTGCTGTCCTTACCTGGTCTGGTCTACACGTGACTCCAGACCCACAGCAATGTGTGGTTGACTCAGTTGCTCTCTGGGCAATTAGGGATGGGTAATAAATGCTAGCCAAGCCAGTGATGCCCAAATCCCATGAATGAATAAATAGAAAGAACAAATAAAATTCAATGGCTTTGTGAATAAAGCTCGTCAGACAGAAACTACAATGGTGCTGTTGTCTTGTTGATTAATAGCACAACTGGAGAAATAAGTAAGAAACAGAGTGTGCTGGAGAAACTGAACAGATCAGGCACCACCTGTACAGAAGAGAGTTAATGTTTTGAATCTAATCTGACTCTTCTTCGGAACTGAAGCGAGTGGAAGTGTAATGGATTTTATGTTGAAAAGTGAGGGAATGTCATAATCTGCAGTATTTTACTTTTACATAATGGTAATGAATTATTGGGCTGTTTGTAAGAGTACAATACAAGCTTATACATTTGGAATCATGATCAGTCATTGCCTGTAAAGAAGGAAATGCGGTAATTTAAATTAGATATTTTGCAATGCAGGGTTACATTCAAAACACCATAGCAAGCATTGAAATGCTGACTTCAGGAGATACCTTGAATGAAAATTTTTAACGCAAAGTGCCTGTGACTGAGAACACAATATAGATTGTAATTGAAGTACTCCCCCATTGAGTCCAAGGACAGACTTCAGCACACCCTTTATAACTTCCTTGAGAGATTTTCCAAATTATTCTGTTCAGAGATGTTATGACGCACCTCTGGAACAGGTGGGATTTGAACCTGGGCCTCCTGTCTCAGAGGTAGAGAACTACCTCTGTGCCACAAGAACTGTTTTAGACAAAGGCATGCAAAGTGGTACACCAGAGAACAATGAAACTTGATTCTTGATTTTTTTTCACTTATAACAGATGTCATCATGTCGTACAAAGAAAATCATGGCGGGAGAGGTGATGACCTGATGGTAGTATCATTAAACAATTAATCCAGGAACTCACATAATGTTCGGGGGCTGCCATGGCAGATGGTGGCATTTAATTCAACAAAATGAATCTGCTGATGACCATGAAACCATTGCCAATTGTTGGAAAACCCACATGGTCCACTAATCGCCTTCAGGGAAGGAAATCTGCCACCCTCACCTGGTCTGGCCTACATGTGACTCCAGACCCACAGCAATGTGGTTGACTCATAAACTACCCTTTGAAATGGCCTAGCAAGCCACTCAGTTGTACAAAGAAATGAAATTGGATGGACCATTTGGCATTGACCTAGGCACTGGAAACGACAGCCCTATAGACCCTGCAAAGTCCTCCTTAATAACAAAATTGTGAGAGCTTTCTTAGACGAGTTAAGCAACAGCTTAACATAGTCATACTCATGGAATCATACCTTACAGACAATATCCCAGACATCACTATCACCATCCCTCAATATGTGCTATCCCACCGGCAGGACAGACCCAGTAGACGGGGCGGCGCAGTGGTATACATTCAGGACGGTGTTGCTGTAGGAGTCCTCAACATTGGCTTCGGACCCCACGAAGTCTCATGACTTCAAGTTAAACATGGGCAAGGAAACCTCTTGCTGATTACCATATACCGTCCTCCCTCAGCTGATGAATCAATACTCCTCCATGTTGAACAACACTTGGAGAAAGTACTGAGGATGGCA
Organism: Ginglymostoma cirratum; assembly: GCA_024137785.1. NCBI lineage: Eukaryota > Metazoa > Chordata > Chondrichthyes > Orectolobiformes > Ginglymostomatidae > Ginglymostoma > Ginglymostoma cirratum. The sequence goes on from JAHRHZ010000046.1 coordinate 4,441,233, forward strand.
AGGGCACAAAATGTACTCTGGGTGGGGGATTTCAATGCCCACCACCAAGAGTGGCTCAGCAGTAGTATTACTGATCGAGCTGGTCGGGTTCTAAAGGGCATAGCTGCTAGACTGGGTCTGCGGCAGGTGGTGAGGGAACCAACAAGAAGGAATAACACACTGACCTCATCCTTACCAATCTGCTGGCTACAGATGCATCTGTCCATGACAGTATTGGTAAGAGTGATCATCGCACAATCCTTGTGGAGATGAAGTCCCATCTTCACACTGAGAATACCCTCCACTGTGCTAAATGGGACAGACTTCAGATAGATCTAGCAACTGAAGGTTGGACATCCATGAAGCAACGTGAGCCATCATTAATAACAGAGTTGTATTCTAGCACAATTTGCCACTTCATGGCCCAGCATATCCCCACTCAACCATTACCATCAAGCCAAGGGATCAACCTTGGTCAATGGAGGGTGCAGGTGGGCATGCCAGGTGTGGCACCAGGCATACCAAAAAAAAAATGTCAACCTAGTGAAGCTACCAAACAGTACCACTTGCAATGCTAAACAGCGTAAACAGTAAATGATCGGCAGAGCTAAGCAATCCCGTAACCAACAGGTCATATCCAAGCTCTGTAGTCTTGACACAACCACTCGTGGGTGGTGGTGGACAACTAAGTAACTCACTGGAGATAATCAGCATGGCTTTGTTCAATGGAAATTGTGTTGGACAAACTTTGAGTTTTTTGAAGAGATGACCAAGAAGATAGATAAAGGCAGAGAGGTAGACGTTATCTACATGGATTTAAGCAAGCCTCCTACAAGGTTCCACATGGTAGACTGGTTAATAAGGTTAGATCACATGGGATGCAGGGAGAGCTAGCCAATTGGATAAATTAGCTTGATGGTGGGATGCAGAGTGTAGTGGTAGAGGGTTGTTGTTCAGACTGGAGGCTGCGACTAGCGGTGTGCTATAAAGATTAGCGCTAGGTCCACTGTTGTTCGTCATTTATACAAACAATTTAAATGAGAATATCAGAGGTATGGCTCGTAGGTTTGCGGATCACACCAAAATTGGTGGTACAGTGGATGGTGAAGAAGATTATCTAAGAGAACAATGGGATCTTAATCAACTGGGCCAATGGGCTGAGGAATGGCAAATGGAGTTTAATTTGGATAAATGCAAGCTGTTGTATTTCAGTAAGATGAAACAAGGAAGTGCTTACACAGTTAATGGTCAGGCCCTGAGAGTGTTGTCAAATGGAGAGACCTAGAGATGCAGGTACATAGTTCCTTGAAAGTGGTGTCACATGTAGACAGTGTGGTGAAGAAGGCGTTTGGCATGCTTGCCTCCATTGGTCATGGCATTGACAAAAGGAGTTGGGATGTCATGTTGCCAGCTGTACAAGACATTTTTTTTCCTTTATTCATTAACAGGATGAGGGCATCACTGGCTAGGCAGCATTTATTGCCCATCCCTAATTGCCCAGAGGGCAGTTCAGAGTCAACCACATTGCTGTGGGTCTGGAGTCACATGTGGGCCAGACCAGCTAAGGATGGCAGTTTCCTTCCCTAAAGGACGTTAGTGAGCCAGATGGGTTTTTCCAACAATTGACAGTGGATTCATGGTCATCATTAGATTCTTAATTCCAGATATTTTAATGAATTCAAATTCCACCATCCCAAGATTTGAACCCAGGTCCCCAGAACGTTATCTGGGTCTCTGGATTAACAGTCCAGTGATAATACCACTAGGGCATCGCCTCCCCCATAGGCCACGTTTGGAGTACTGCGTACAATTCTGATTGCCCTGCTAAAGCAAGAATGTTATTAAACTGGAAAGGATGTAAAAAAGACTTACAAGGTTGTTACCGAGACTGGAGGGTTTGAGTTATAAGGAGAGGCTGGATAGGCTGGGGGTTTTTTCCCTGGATCGTCGGAGTCTGACGGGTGACCTTATAGAGTTTTATAAAATAATCAGAGGCATACATAAGGTGAACAGCCAAGGCCTTTTCCGCAGGGTAGGAGAGTCCAGAACTAGAGGGGCGTAGGTTTAAGGTGAGAAGGGAAAGATTTAAAAGGGACCTGAGGGGCAACTTTTTCACACAGAGGGTAGTGCGTACATGAAAGGAGCTGCCATAGGAAGTTGTGGAGGTGGGTACAATTACAACATTTAAAAGACATTTGGGTCGGTACATGGATAGGAAAGGTATAGAGGGATATGGGCCAAATGCAGGGAAATGGGACTGGTTCAGTTTAGGAAACCTAGTTGGACAAGTTGAGCTGAAGGGTCAGTTTCTGTGCTGTTTGACTCTATAACACATCAGAGTAAAAGATAAGGCTGAAGCATTTGCAGCTATCTTCATCCAGAAGTGCCGAGTGGATAATCTCTCTTGGCCTCATAGAGTGGTCCCCAGCATCACAGAAACCAGTCTTCAGCCAATTCGATTCACTCCATGTGGTATCAAAAAATGATTGGAGATACTGGATATGGCAAAGGTTAGGGGTCCTGACAGCATTCCAACAATCGTACTGAAGACTTGAGCTCCAAAACTTGCCATTCCCCTGGCCAGGCTCTTCTAGTACAGTTACATCACTGGCATCTACCCAACAATATGGAAAATTGTCCAGGTATGTTCTGTACACCAAAAGCAGGACAAATCCAAATCAGCCAATTAACATTCAATCAATCTACTCTCAGCTATCATTAAAGTGATGGAAGGTGTCATCAACATTGCTCTCAAGCAGAGATAAAAGGTACTGCAGATGCTGGAGAATCCGAGATAACAAGCATGGGGCTGGATGAACACAGCAGGTCAAGCAGCATCATAGGAGCAGGAAAACTCGACGTTTCGGGCCTAAACCCTTCATCAGAAAATCTGGGAGAGAGATTCCCTCAGGTTTGTCCGGAGGGAGGAGGGTAACTTCTTCAGGGTAGGCATCCTTAGAAGAGGCTTCGCAGTGGGGTTAAATTTGTATCAGAGATAAAAGGTACTGCAGATGCTGAAGAATCCGAGATAACAAGCATGGGGCTGGATGAACACAGCAGGTCAAGCAGCATCATAGGAGCAGGAAAACTCGACGAATTTTCTGAAAAATTTTCTGATGAAGGGTTTAGGCCCGAAACGTCGAGTTTTGCTCTCAAGCAGCACTTGCTTGGTGATGCCCAGTTTGGGTTCCGCTAGTGCATGTAGCCCCTGACCTCATTAAATCTTTGGTTAAAACGTGGACAAAACAGCTAGAAGAGGTGAGAAGACAGTGACAGTCCTTGACATCAAGGCGCCCTAGCACAGTACTCATAGAAACGGATTGTTCTGTCCAACTCGTCCACGCCGATCAAGTGTTCACAACAAATTTACTCACATTTTCCTGAACTTGGCCCATATCCTTTTATAACTTTCTTATTCGTGTACCTATCCAAAAGTATCTTAAATGTTGTAACTGTACCTGCATCTACCACTCCTTCTGGTAGTTCATTCCGCATATGAACCACCTTCTGTGTGGAAAAAGTTGCTCCTCAGGTCCTTTCTAAATCTTTCTCCTCTCACCTTAAAATTAGTTCATTGAACTCCTCGACCCTTGGGAAAAGACTGAAAACAAGAAATGCTGGAGATCACAGCAAGTCAGGCAGCATCCGTGGAGACAGAGCAAGCTAACGTTTTGAGTCTAGACGACTCTTCATCAGAGCTGAGAGAAAACACATTTGCTGTTCACCTTATCTATGCCCCTCATGATTTTATAAACCTTTGTGAGGCCACCCCTCAACCTCCTAGGAGTGACATTTAACTTGATTGACAATACTGGCTGAATTTACAACCAAGCATACAGAGTAATGTGATTAAGTTTCGTTCATAATAATGTGCAGCATCCTGTTTCATCCTTGATCTTTTGACTTGGTTTTCCTTCAACTGTCTCCCAGTTGATTAGTGCTTGATAACAGAAATTCATGGCTGTTGTTGGTCAGAAAAGAATTTTAAAATTTTGTGTTGACTGTGTTGTTCTGCTCAATGAGCTGATTTTCTTCAAGCAATGACTGATCATCCTAAATATATGTTTTGTTTCAGGAGGGAGCTCTAATGCAGCCAGTTCAAGCGATATGTGGAATACTTCTGAACTCGTCTGTACAGTTCAATTGTGATGTGTGGACAGCTGTTTTTCTAATGCAACACAAACCCTGTAGTAGTTGGATCAAAGACAGTCCTTTACTCAATCATTTTTTTTCTTGGTGTGTTTTTCTCTTTCTCCTTCTCTGGTGCATCTCAAAACACCTACAAAATGAACTATGTTCCTTTGTAAATCTTCCATTTATTTAATGTTCAAAGTTTACTGTACCTTTCTTACAAATTTGTGCTTTAAGTTCTTATGAATCTGTGTTTTGTGTTTGTAATAACCACTCTGTGCTGCTGTCAGGACTATTGTAAAGAATTTGCAACTGGAACATTATAAAACATGCACAGAATTCCTCATATAATTTAACAACTAACACCAAAAGATTTTAGTAGAAAATTATGCAGAATACACCAAAGCAACATTTCTTTTTCTATGTACAGCTCAATTTGAGTTTAGTATTTAATGGTTTTCTTAAAGCAGTCAATTGAGCATAAATTCATCTTGCATGCTACTGCAAAACAGGCGATAGAAAGCGGGCAGCCTGTTTTGTACGCTGTGATTTTTCTCTGTGACATGAGGTATATCATCAGTCATTGGGGTCAAAATCCTGGAGCTCACTAATTAATAATATTATAGAATGTACCTGTTGTTATGATCCCAGCTGATTTTAATACTAGACAAGTCTAAGGAGGATAAATTCAGTGCGAAACCTCGCTTGTTAGATCTTAAATTTGTTTTCTTTCAAAATGACGGTCAGTTGCTGAATACATTCACAAGAGGCTGCCAGTGTAGTTTCTCACAAACAATAAAACATCTATTGATCTAGAGAAAACATTAACTGTATTATACTAGACAAAAGAGAAGTTGGAAAAGTTTCATTATAGACATCAGAAAAAGATTCAACCTCACACCATCTCTTTTAGCCCAACAATATCTTTACAAATATTCAAAGTTCAGTGAACAGTCAACATTATCTTCACACTAAAGCTCTCTTGTTCGACTCAGACTGGGACAGTTACAATCGGTTTGTTTTCAGTGAATTTTTGTGCACTCACTACATGCTTTTTCCTTTCATCTGGTGTCTTTCTTCAAGACACCCAAAATAAACTGAAAATTAAACCTGTTATTACATTTAACTCAACAAACTCATATGAGTTCCCGAAATTCTGATGTCTTGTTGCCTTGTCTGTACTCTGTGGCACACCCTTGCCCAAACACACATTGCTAACCTTCTGGATTGTTCTCTCACCCTGTGTCACTGAATTCCTGTCGCTAGGCAACAGTCCACATTTTTTTAATGCACTGAGCCCCTGCACTCCAATTAAGGTTGTAAAACTGAATTAAAATACATGTAAAAACAAAACGAACCTCCACACCATTCAGAGATAAAAGGTACTGCAGCTGCTGGAGAATCCGAGATAACAAGTTGTGGGGCTGGATGAACACAGCAGGCCAAGCAGCATCATAGGAGCAGGAAAACTTGACGTTTCGGGCCTAGACCCTTCATCAGGAATGGGGAAGGGGAAGAGGGTTCTGAAATAAATAGGGAGAGAGGGGAAGGCGGATAGAGGATGGATAGAGGAGAGGATAGGTGGAGAGGAGGCAGACAAGTTGAAGAGGCGGGGATGGAGCCAGTAAAGGTGAGCCCTGAGTTCGCGAATGATACTGTAAAAATGACTAACCACCCTTCTTAGCACACAAGATATAACAACGTTATGCATTTAACACAATACAGTGTCAGTTCTTAAAAGGTGCAAGTGCAGAACCCATCACTGCATTCCCAAATATGATTCAGATGGGTAGTAAATACTGGCCTTTCTGGGAATGCTGTCATTCCCAAGCACGCAGGCATTTTTAAAATGAAGGCAAGTTTATTCCCCCATGCCTTCACTAGCAATCATGATAGCATAGTAATTCAGGGTGACTCTTCCAAGTTAGTATAAAGTTATTTTACTTGTTTGTAAGTTGCTCAGTACGTTCAAGTTGAGGTATCTGTGATAACTGTGAATTTTAAATAGTAGAAGCAGTATTCTACACTTACTATGAATTCAATTTGTATTTAAACCAGCTCCTCTTAACTACCATTGCTAAAAATAAAATGGGTACTTTTCTCCAAAGATGCTGTTCGGTACTGACCATGTTTTCAAATGCTCAGACACTAATTATGATGAAAAAGCAGTTAAATGAAGTCCTTGCTTTATACAAGTTGATGTTACTGGCCAATTATTCAGGAATAAAGTGTATTAATTACATTATTTCTGAATTAAACTATTGTATAATGGTATTTTGATTTCTTGGAAGCTAATTACTAAATCATTCGATTTTAAAACTGATTCCTTTTAAAATTTCTTTTATAAGATCATTGGAAAATGTAAATAAATTGGATTTTTATTAGAAATTGTGAAATTATTTGAAAACTGGAGCAAAAATTATTGTAATATATTGTCACAGTTTTAATATGTGATACTTGTAGCATTTTTATTGTAAAGATGAATATAGCTGTTAAGAGCTAATGTTGTGTCACCTTAATGAACCACTCTTGCCTAAAAAAAATTACCATAATATATAAAATGCTTTGTTGACCTCTTTAACAGAAGTTTTAACTATTTTAATGCCTATATTTAAATAGCAGAATACCTTACAGGTGCTGTTGTTGCAACTTGGTGTTATATGGTGACTTTTGCAGTGGTCTAATGGTTCAAACACCGTTCACTATACCAAATAGTACCACCAATAAAAATGTGAATCTTTTACACCACACCACAGCTTTGCAATAGCTTTGACCTTGTTGGCCCCCTGGCCTTTGGGAAGGACACTGTATTCACTGGAACACAGCAAACCAGTTGGATTTGGTATTGATCCATTCTTCGGAAATAGTGGCTTTTAAAATTTTAAAAAGCTTTAATCTTTTTAATGATTTATATTGTTCCGTCCCCTGAATTACACCCGTTCTCCCTACTTGACGACAAAATTGGTTTGCCTGGTAACATTGGCCATGCTGATTAATAATAGGTCATACACTTCCAAATGTGAACATTAATGCTCATTTTTATTCTCTCTCCTCACATACCCCCTTGCCTGGAATTTTAGTTTACAGCACAGAAGGATGCCATTTGCCCCTTTGTGTCAATATTGGCTCTTTAGCAGAAGCAATCCAAAGCTAATCTCACACCTTCTTGTCATAGTCTGAGCTAAGAAATACATTAAGTTTCCATTAAAATGGAATCTTAATCAATCAAAAACTTTGGAAAAGTATTCCTTGGTTTAACAATCTTTTGCAGAAAGAATTTCTGGATTCTGTCCTTCACTTTCTTAGCTTTGAATTAAATGACAACTTGTAACTGGCTCCCAAACAACTTGCATTCATACAATGTTTTTGAAATGCTTCACAGAAGAGTAATCAGGTAAGATACAGAGTTTAGCTTTATGGAGGTTGGAAGAGTGGAGGTTGCCCAGTTGAGCATTGGAATAAAGGACTCCCATCACTAACAAAGCATTAATGAGATTTTCAGCAGCATGTCAAGAAGAAATTGTTTTTCCATACGTCCTCTGTTAAAGACATTCAGAATTTTTAAAATGCCAAACAAATTTCCTCTGCTCCAGTGGAAGAGGTGCCAATATCTCTAGTCATGATTCATAACTAAAGTTTCTTATCCCAAGCATTATCATGATGGTTGAATACCTTCTATGAGACCATTTTAATTTGCGTAGTGGGAATCCTGTAGCTTCAAATAGGAGGAGAGGTGATGGCTTAGTGATAATGTTATTGCACTAGATAAAAACTCAGAGACACAAGCCAATGTTCTGATGACATGGGTTAGAATCCCACTGAGGCAGATCATGCAATTTTAATTTAATAAAAATCATATTTTAAAAAAAACAAGACTAATGGCAACCATGTAGTGATTATCGATAAAAAAAATTACCTGGTTCGCTACAATGAAGCAGGGAAGTCTGCCATTCTTACTTGCCCTGATGTACATGTCACTCCAGACCAACCATGGTTGTAAAAATGGCCTTCATACATGAAATGATCCATTTACAAATGAGTGATATCAGGAAGTCTGGTAGGATCGAGAGGTCCATGTTTCTGTAGTGTAGCTTATCACGTTCACTTAACACGCGAAAGGTCCCCGGTTTGAAACCGGGTAGAAACAGCAGCCCAACGTTATTTATTGTGTACAGCAATCTATTACAACAAACAATAGGTCCTCCTACTGTTTGGAGATTCCTGGCCATCAAATTCACACATTTTTCGTGGTCTTATCAAGATGAAAAAGAGTTAGCAAAATGCCTCCTTGTGTGGAACAATTTTGCCTCAGACTTAGGAGTTTCATACAACACTCAGTATTTCCAAGACAAGAGCAGTTGTTCTGCACTTTATGCCTAATTGTTTTTGGTGAATCCTCGAAAGAATGTCATTCTGCAATGAACAGCAAATTACCAGTTGATTATCAAAAGCCAGTAAACCCTTAATGGTAAAAAAATGCTATTTGTATCTAAAGTAAGTGTTTACAACACAGTCTGTAAAGAGAGAAAGCACATAGGATCACTATTTTGTTCCTCCCTGAGGAGGTGATATTTGTTTGGCAAGGTAGCCAAGACAATGTTGTTGCCAGGGTATATGAGTGTAGATCAGCCCCCAAAATCATTGTCATCAAACATTTGTACATTAATTGTGACTCTAGAAAGAGCTTCTGCCAATGTCAGATACTCACTTCAGACATATTGAGTCTTACATGACCCTCATAAGTCTGAGGTGAAATCATTATATACAAGAAGAGATTTTTGATTATTCTTTTTCATCCAGTAATTGCTCTCAATCACCAAAAATATTTTCACAGGACCATATAACCGCTAAAGCCTCTTTCTTGATGATAGCCAACCACATTCCCACATTCAATAATGCACTTGAAGTGTAATGTATATAGATTCTGGCTGTCACTGAAAAAGAATCACCTCAATACCTGTGGCTGAGGCATCCGTAGCAATAATTGTGGAAAACTGTACTGGAGGTTAGCATATCCTTAACGTTCTGATAGTTCATCTGTTACTATTAGTCAATACTAAGCTTGTGACTTCCTTAAGAGAGTTTTCAAGGGTTTGGAAATAGAGTCAAGGTGTGGTTAAAAACCTGGCCAATAGATTCACCATGCCCAGAAACCATTGGAGATCATGAACCAATGTTGGAGCTGGGAGTCTTTAACTGTTTTAGCTTTCTGTGGATCAGTCTCCATCCCATCATTACTTACAATGTGATCTAAGAAACTAATGGAATCCCTAGAAAGTTCACAATTATCGTTCAGCATAAGGGTGCTTCATGTATATATTTCAAGACATTATGCTGTCTCCAGACATGGAACTGAATAGTTTGAGCATGTATCAGGACACCACCAGCATAAGACACCGTCTAGCCCTTGTAAAATGTTGGGCATAGTACATTGGAAAACTTTGAGGCAGAAATGATACCAAAAGATAGTCAATTGAAACAGTATCAACCAAAAGGGACAATGACAGGATGTGAGGAGTCAAGATGTCCCAACTAGAAGGTCCTGCCAAAACTCACTATTGGCATCCAGCTTTGGAAATATTTTACAGGTGGAAAGCATAGCCAGATTTTTATTAAATGTTGACCAAGGATGTATTTCTCTAGCAACATTGTGTGAGATCCACACAAATTCAAATGGAATCACTGGGCTTGAGAACTGTGACCATACCTGCACAATGTTCTGTCACAGGGGAGATTACACCCATATTGTCCATTGTTGTTTCTTTACTTTTCCTGTTAGTAGATGAGTGATCTTCCTAGGTGTAAAGAGACATATAGTTTGACATCAGCTGTCAAAGTAACTTTGTATGGTGCTCAAAGACATTTTTTCAGTGTGCGTAACATGCCTCCTTACACAATGGAAAAAATTGCTGGTTACTGATTAAGTATACTTCCTCCTTGTACACGTGATCTTTGAATATCAATACAACATGTGGCTGAATAGGCTAGGGCTTTCTTCCTTGGAGTGTCAGAGGCTACGGGTGTCCTTATAGAGGTTTATAAAATCACGAGGAACACAGATAGGGGGAATAGCCAAAGTCTTTTTCCCAGGGTGGAGGAGTCCAAAACTAGAGGGCATAGGTTTAAGGTGAAAGGGGAAAGATTTAAAAGGTACCTGAGGGGTACTTTTTTCACGCAGAAGGCGGTGCATGTATGGAATGAGCTGCCAGAAAAAGTGGAGGAGTCGGGTACAATTAAAAACTATGTGGATAGACATATGAGGACCAAACACTGGCAAATGGGACTAGGTCAGATTGGGATGTCTGGTTGGCGTAGATGCAGTTGGACTGAAGGGTCTGTTTCTGTGCTGTATGATTCTAAATTTTTATTTGTAGGTACAATACCTACAGCCACATGCAGTTTTAAATATACATAGTAACATATTGACCTTAGCTAACTGTGGAATATTATCCAAGATAACTATGACATTGGTGCCCATATCCAGCTTAAATTTGGTTGCATGAGTATTTACACAGATTACTTCTGACATATCTACATCAAGTGGCTGACTAATTTTTCATAGGACCAGGTGTTATTCGTTTTCTATAACTATTTGCTCTTCATGTAAAGAGATAGGTTCCAATTATTCCATGTTCTGTTCCAAGGCGTGAATATACCTAATGGCTTGAAAACAATGTGGTTTATTGCTTAGTATACTCTTTAGACTAGCAGATCTTCAAGTGACCTCTTTACCTACAATGAATACATTGTTGAAGTAAAGCTGGACAGTTTTCTCTTCAGTGATGTGGTGTTTTAGAACCACACCTGTGATAATGTTGAAGCATTAAACTGTTTAGCATTTCACATTGAAGGCCTGTTTCCTCTGGTCAAACACTTGATGTACTTTAAGTAATAAACACTCCCTGTACAATGTTCTGCATTAAAATAACTTTTACTGTAAAATACTTCTTGAACAATTTTCTAGACACTTTATCCATCTCTGTTTGAACTGGTTACCATAATTCGGTCATCTTCCGATTGAAGTTCAGTAACTGATTTGTCTAAAAGACCAATGACAATTCTGTTGCCAATGAGCTCATTGTAAGTTTGCATAGATATACAGTTAAGATAGTTTCATTAACAACCTGTATTTACTATCAATAAATTCTTCTGGAAGTTGGTATGGCTGAAGTGTGATTTTACCTGTGTTTTATTTGTTCTTGAAATGAAGTGTTTGTTGGAGGAATTTCCAGGGTCTGATAGTTGTCCTGCTATCCTTTGATCCTTATCCGCTGAGTGACCAGACAAAGATCCAGTGTGTTGAAAAAGGCTTTTATTACTCACTATAGCAAGGGACTTCAGAGTATCTAAAGATACCACGTTGAAGACCACAGACAAAGGATTACAGAGGCAGTCATAGTCTTGGATACAGTTGCATGGAATTAATTGTTTTTGACCAGTGTCTTATTTGTTTTTGAAGTGAAGTGTTGCTCAAAACATGTAATGAGGTTGTCAAATGTAACTTGTTTCTCATTATCTACATTACTACATAGGTAACTACATCAGATCATGTGTTATGTGCTAAACTGTTCAGCATTTGATTTGGTGTCAAATGCCAAATCTGTTCAAAATCGTAGGAATGGTGCTTTCCACATTTGCCAATTTTGCAGGACTATCAAATGAATCTGATAGTCTGAATTTCTCTAGTGGAAAAATTGGCATCAGTGAATTTTGGTGCATTGGTTGACTGTTGTTGATTTTTTAAAAAAAGAATTGGATAATGATTGTTGGGATTTTGATTTCCTTGTACTACATTCATTTTTTTGACTTCTTGTATTCATTATTAAGTAAAGTTATTGATTTTCTTGTTAATGTGCCATTTATTAATGAGGTGTCCAATGGTGCTTCATTCAGTTTCAAAAAGGGGAAACCACCATTCCATTTTATTCTGTTTGATGAGCGCACACAGTTTCCTGGAAATACATTTTTAAAAATATATTCCTGAGACCTGTTTTATATGTCAAAACAGACTGTTTACACAAATAGGTGTCTGTAGATTCTGTACTTACACTCCTGTAACTACTACTTCACGTGGTTAGGAATAAGGGAATGGCAATTTTCCAGAAAAATAATATTGTGAATATTTTAAAGGGCCTTGATACTTAATTTGAACTATTATTTAGATTTATAGTTGGCTTTTGTCTCTTAAATAGTTTTAAGATATAACTAAATGAAGATTAGTTCATAACAAAACGTAACTATTTAATTACGTAAATCTAGCTTATCCGATATTTTGCTAAATGATGCCTTACTGTTTTGCTTTAACAAGAGCTATGTTTTTTGTTCAGCATAACTCTACAGCAGCTGCAAGAGTGAATATCAACATTACAGTCGATAGTTATATATCACTTATACAAGTTTGCATTCAGGCAAAATACTTTTTGCTGTGCAGACGCAAACTCTGCGGTGCAGTTTGGATGTGATCGCTTGTTACTGCAAGCTGCTTTAACCAGTTACTTACAATGGTTAGGTGCCAAGTAGCTGGTGTTTTCTTAAAAGTACCACTTGGGAACATTTTAAATTCAACTTTGCAAAGGGCTACACAGTACCTTTGTGTAAGACTTCATTCCATAGGTGAACTCATACCTCCTGCTTAAATGGAAAAAATATGATGTCAAAGTTTACAGGCATAAGTCAAAATGCAAATATTTGTCAGTAATCACATGCAATTTTGCATGACAGCAACTCAAGTTGCTGGTGGTTTCTCCTCGCCTATAACTTTATTCCCTCCAGGATATTGAAGGCTGTAATGCAAAGTAGATGAGTTTTAGAAAAACAATGTTTAAGGTTGATCTTTGTTGGGTAATTTTGTTTTCCCCCCTCATGCTGTTTCCTAATTGTTAATAATGGGATATCTTGAAAGTGAAAAAAGGAACATTGGCTTTGCGCCAGATTGGCTTCATGTAAGAACAGCACCAGTCTAAGGAGTGCCATTATCAGGAGCTGCTAAAGGATGGCCAGAAATTTCCTCTGAAGGTAGGACGAAAACAGTTTGAACTGTTCTGGTCAAACAGTTAGAACAACAAAAGCAAAACAAAAAGTCATTTAACAAAATTCACTTAAATATTTTGTCACCAATGATTCAATCCAAAATTGAATAAATAGTCCATAATTATTTCATATTTTTAATCAATTTTTGAGGTGCATTATTGACAGAATGAACTTAAGTTGTACAAATAATAAATTGCAATGCAGGAAATCAAGAGTAAAGAACTGAAAACTTGAACTCTGTTTCTCTCGCCATAGGTACAACCTAATCTGCCAAGTATGTTCTGCATTTTCTGTTGCTGTTTGAACTAAAATAACAGTTTCATAGCAACAAGTTTCATTTGTTTTTTTTTAGGGTGGGCGGGGAAAGAGACAGGGAATTAGTGGGCATCAACAAGGAGAGAGATAATGTGTGCTTTAAGCTTTGAGTTAAATATAGCCTGCAGACCTCTGGATGAGTTGGTGTTTGTGAAAACAGGAGTTAATGAAGCCTGGATGAAGAACATTGAGTAATTTGAACTCTGAGAATCAGGGTTGCAAACTTAAGTTTGGTGACTGGCTGGAGGAAAGACAGTTGGAATTGGTACATGTGGCATGACATTGAGTGGGAGAAGTAAACAATAGAGGGAAACCTTCCACCAGTTTAAGTGTCTCATTAACCACATTCAATGAAAGCCTTTCCCAATCCATTGTGGCAAGTGTAGGGATTAATCTGCTTCCAATTTATGCTTCTGAAATACAAGAAAATCACTTGATGGACCTTGTATAAATTTTACAACTGAAAGAGTGGACAAGTGCAGAACATCCCAGTACTATTTTTGATTATAGGATCCATCATAGCAGAGGCTAGATGTTAAATTTGCTACAGTGATACAGATCAGTGAAGTCATGCATTCCATTTACTCAATAAGCCAAAGGAACCTTGCAAAAATATACTCCTCTGATATAAAGTAAAATGAATCTTTTCAAGTTCCTTTCAAGTTATTTGAGTGTTTTGAAAAATTAGGGAGCGCATATTGATTTCAACCTTAAAGCAAAATAACCACATTACAGTTATTCATCTTTGGGCATTTCTTTAATTTGCCACATATATATTTCAGATTACAGGTACAGACATACCAAATACACCTTCACGGGTGACATTTGTCAATAAAGCGTTCCCATTTCACAACCTGAAAACTCCAAAATGGAAGAATTATTGTTCCATCGTACTGCAGAGTACTGCTATATGAAAAGTACAATATTAGATTTTTTTTAAACAGTATCAATTTATCTCAGAGTTTGAAAGTACCATTCCCAGTTAGATACTATGGAGCCACAAAGTCAGTACGACACGGAAGGAGGTCATTCGGATTTTCAAGTCAATGCCCATGCTCTGCACAGCAATACTGCCATTTTTCTGCTGTATTCCCATGGCAAGTTTATTTTTGTTAACTGCTCATTCAGTTTCTTTTGAATTCATTAATCACTACTTCCACCTTCTCAGGAAGGCAATGTGTTTGAGAGAGAAACCTTTAAGAAAATGTTTGCAAGGGCACAATGGCTTCATGGTGAATTCAAAAATGAAATAATTTGTGCATGTCATCACCTTGCTTCGCCGTCCCCAAGCAAAGAAACAATCAATTATCTTTTGATTAAAAAAAGGTCAATAACTCTTAAGTGTGATCAATAATAATAATTATGTTTAAGGTTCATGACACTGCTGCTGAATTAAACTACAACAGAAGCCTTTTCCCATTTGCATCAATAGGAAAGTGGAAAATGAAAGTGACAAGTGAAAGCATTGATCATTTAATCAATCTTTCAACAGCTCAGATCAGGAGAGGGTTATAGTTTCAAAAGATGAGTTCCTATGATATGTTTGTAAGTAAAAAATATTTTGATGGAAAGTAGCATCTTAATTAATATCCATCTTGTGCATCTAATGGAGACTGGTCTTACATATTTATTCTATACAAACAGGGCAAAAGCAGAAAAAAGAAAGTAAACAAAGATAACAAGGTCATTAAAAACATTACAGCTCTATTTATGCATATTGAGTTGCTACAATTCCAAATCTGAATCAGGTTGGATCAAGAATTCCAGTCTGACAATAACCTAGATTTTCTTTCGAATGATATTTGACCTGTTGTCCTTTAGCCCCGTTTTCTTTCATATTACCACCTTTTATAATCACTATTTTACTGAGTCATTTTTAACATTCCTGCTTCCGGATAAGACAAAAGCACTGAAGAATCTGCAAGTAAACATTCTGAACGGAAGGGGAAGGTAGCTATTTAGATATTTCACTAAGTGTACAGAGTTATATCTTCCCGTATATAAAATAGTTGATCAACGTCTTACCACTTCCTTCGAACACACCAATTAAATATATCATTTCTCTTGAGATCATTTAGGTCTAAGTCTTGTAGACCTTATATCAATTTGCAGGAAAATATTCAAAGACACTTCAGAAGAATATTATCAAACCAGGTTGACATCGTGAGACACTGTTTGGTTTTAAAAGTATCTTAAAGGAGATTGTAGAGGAATTCCAGACATCAGAGCCCAAGCAGCCGAAGGCAAAGCCACCAATGGTCGAGTGACTTAAAACTGCGGGTGTCTAACAGGTCAACATTGAAAGAGTAGAGCGATCTCAGCAAGTGATGGGCTTGAAGAAGTTAGCAAAAAGATGGTAAAACCTCTGAGAAATTCCAATTCAACAATGAAAAATTTAAAAATGGAAACAATTGTGGATTGACAGCCAATGCAGGTCATTTAAACCAATGTGTTTTTAAAAATTCATTCATAGGATGTGGACATTGCTGACTGGGCCAGTATTTATTGCCTTTGAGGTGGTGAGCTGCATTTAAGAATAGGGCTCAGGCCCACTGATGTAGGTATTATGTTGGGAAGGCAGTTCTAGGATTTTGACCCAGTGACACTGAAGGAATGACAATATATTTCCAAGCCAGGATGGAGAAAAGCTTTGATCGAATTTGCGTGTGGTAGTAGTCCCATTTATTTACTACCCTTGTCCTTCTAGATGGAAATGATCATGGGTTTGTAAAGTGCTGCCCAAGGACCCTTGCTGGATTTCTGTAGTGCATTTTGAGGATGTTATACACCGCTCCGACTGAGCGTAGTGGAAGGAATGTCTTTTGTCGAGCTAGCGCCAATCAAGCCGGCTTTATCCTGAACGAATAAGTTTCTTGGGTTTCCTCAGTCCATCTGCTGCAGAAACCCATTCTCAAACACGATTATTACAACGCTCTCCTGGCTGCTCACATCTTCCACCCATTCCAAACTTCTGCTGCCAACATCTTAACTCATTTCAAATTTATTCAACACTCGACTCGACTTCTGCTAATCACCCCACTAATGATAATTTAAAGTCCTCATCTGATTTTTTAATCTGCATTCTTACCTCTTCCCTATCTATGTTGTTGGGCTGGAGGAGGCAATCTGCGACCAGTACTTAGAGTCATGTTGGACTCAATTATGTTTCTCTCTTCCCATACAGCCAGATCTGAATTTCCCCAGCACTACTTTTAAGTCTGCCATGTATGTATTCCTCCAACTCTGTTCTTTCACATACCTACAATTTTAAAAATCTATACCATTAGCAAACATTTTCAGTGGTCTTAGCCTGAAGCTCTGCATTCTCTCTGGAAACCCTTCTCTCCCTCTTATGTGATGTTCCTAAAATTCTCTCTCTGATCAAGCTACTGATCATCTGTCCTGATTTTCCTTCAATGGCTTAGAGTTTAAACTAATTTTTAAAAAAAATCTGACTTAAAAATAAAATTCTGAAGAAACTTTGATGTAGAGATAGTCACAGAGTCAATGTTTCGAGTTCAACATAACCCAGTCACACTCGAAACGTTTCGTTTCTCTCTCCACAGTCGCTACCAGACCTATTGAGTTTCTCTAGCATTTTGTTCATCTTTCAGATTTCCAGCATCCACAACATCTTGCGTTTGAGTGTCAAAAATGTCTCATTGATGTAACTCAGTAAGCACCTTAGGATGTCTTACGACTTTGAATGCACCACGTAAAAGGCAACTTTTCATTAAAGTTTAAAAATAACTTTGCAACGCAAGGTTATGCGTAGAAAAAAAGTTCATACACAATTGTTGGCTTCTTTGGACAAATACATCCTTTGAAATCAGTTGAATTAAATCACCAAATTAAAAACTCATGTAGTTGCTTCTACATTATACTTGCTACACAATAACGGGTTTTAATTAAGAAACTACAGAAGTAAATAAATACACGATTTGTCCTTGAACAAGGCAGGTGTATGGGCAGTTGCAGAATTTCTCAGTAGTTCGTAACAAGAGTTGACAACAAACTTCAATTAAAGACAATAAACCAGAATACAAAAAATAACAGTTTAATCGACTAACATCAAGCCTATTGCCGCCTTGTGTGCGCGCGCGGGGAAAGGAGGCGGCAGCTTTTAATCTTTTCTCTTTAAGCAGTGCGCCGACAAGAAATCATTTCCTCCGCAGATACGGGGGGGACGTTCCCTTTAAGAGTGCAGGTACCGTCTCTCGCCGAGTTAATCGAAAGAAAGGTCGCGTCTAGCTCCCACACACAGGACAAAAACCACACTTAATATGGTTTTAGACTGAACAAGTGTGAGAAAGCAGGGGTATCATTCTCCAAGGACCGCTACTTATCTGCATGAAAGCGATTCTATTTTTTCTTACAATTGAACTCCGCCAATCCCTTTAATTTTTTTCCGCCATGACTTCTTAAAGGGGACGGCAATAAAAGGCGCCATTTGGCCCACTTCGGGATACCGTCGTCCGAAATAAAATCACCCTCTGTATACCACACACTTTATCGGCATCAACTCCTCACAAAAATATAGAAGCATAAAATTGAAAAAGGAGACGGTTTGAAGAGGAGATAGCTCGGAACAATAGCACCTACCCTCCTCTCTCATCGGCGTCCCGGCGCCGAATGAGTTTGTTCTCCGAAAGGCGTGCGGACTAACAAGCGCGTGGCGGGGGCGGGGGGGAGGGGAAATGCGAGCTCGCGCCGTCCGCCAAGGAACCCTAGTTGGCCTCCCGCGCGCGAGCACGGGGATGCCGGCCACCGTCAACCACGCCCGCGCAATAGCTCGCAGCCTCTGGTCGACGGCATCGGCTTCATTTTTCCCTCTGCTGCGCTTGCGTGCTCCCAGGCTGTGAGCAACAGGGACAGCGCCTGCGCACAGGCCCAGTCGGATTACCTAACCCGGAAACCGCCAGCTCTGCACTCATGCGCACAGTCACTCGCCCGGTCGATGGGGGAGGAAAATGGCTGGCTGCCGGCACTTTGCGCATGTGGATAGGCTTAGTCGACCTGTCTAAGTTGTGGGAGGCCTCGGGCACTCAGCGCATGCGCCTTGGTTCTAGTTTCTCCACCTCGGCGGTTTGCGCGTTTGGTGTCCGCGCGTGCACGCACCACCCCCCTCCATTGCCGCGCGTGGGATTGTGGGTGCTCGGGTTGCCCGCCGAGGCGCGCGCGCGGATCGAAGGTAAGGCACCGACTGGAACCATCGAGGGTTAAAAAATTTAAACCGCGACCGTTAACCAAAAGGGAAAAAAAAATTTCCTCAGAGCGGCCTGCAAAATATAAAAGAAGCAGCATTTTAACCCTGTAACAGCCACGGGAGCTTGTTGTTAACCATCTCCATGTCTCTCTCAGCACACAGGTTCGGCGGAGAGCAGGAGGAGGAGGGCGACAGAAGAGACATCTTTTTTAAAGCGTTGAGAGTGAATATATAAAATACACACGTGTACATTTCCTTTTTTTATTATTTTTTTAAACTTGTCTATGCACGCCAAACATCTATGAGTTATCGATCATGTCGGTGAGGGAGACGTTCAACCCGGAGAGCTATGAGTTGGATAAAAATTTCCGCCTGACCCGCTTTGCCGAGCTGAAGGGGACGGGGTGCAAAGTGCCGCAGGATGTCCTGCTTAAGCTGCTGGAGGCCCTGCAGGAGAATCACTACCAGGAGGATGAGCAGTTCCTGGGGGCAGTCATGCCCCGTCTGGGTGAGCCTGCCTGCAACCTTTGCGGGGATAGCAATCTTGTGCATTGCAACTTGTATGATTTCTATTGCACATTGCATACTCTTTTATCCGTCAACCCCTCGCTTCCACTACCACCCCAGTTCTGGACTTGCAAAGAGAAAAAGTGGGAGTGAAAAGTAAACTTCGGCCACCCCCGTTCCCCCTTACTTCAGTGATCTCTTCAGCCCTGGCTTTGTGAAAAGCGAAGTCCAGCTGTTCTTCCCACCCCCCTCATTTTAACTTAGGCTAGTTTTGACTTTGCAAACGAAAAAACTGGGAATGAAAATTGAACTCTAACTGTGCCCCCCCCCCTTCCCTCTTGTTTTAACTCGCCCTAACTCTGGCTTTACAAAACAAGAGTGAATTTGTAACTTCTCCCTTTTTCCCTTGCTTTAACTATCACCCCAGCTTTGGTTTTGCAAATCAAAGACAAGTGAAAAGTGAACTCCAGCTGCCCCCTTTACCTTGCTCTAATTATCACCAGCTCTAGCTATTGCAAAAAGCTTGAGGTGAAAAGTTAAATCAACTGCTCCTCCCCCCATCTCTTTGCTTAAAATTTTCTTTTTCCATTTTTCTCTTGAATTCCAATGATTTTGCCCTAGTTCATCCATTCTTTCACTTCAAATCTTGCATGCTTTTGACTAAATGAGGGCTTTTTAAAATGGTGATAAAGCCTTGTTTCTCTGTTCAGTGCGTGTATGCCTTTTTAAGAAATTGTACAGTAGTGAAATTTGTTAACCCTTCAAAACCCTTGTAGCAAATAGGTGTAATGTATGTTTTGAATAATTATTTTATGGTACAGTCAATGTATGAAGTTTGAATTTGTTTTGATGAAGTGATTAAGTGAAACAATTGTTAAACCTTTGCATATTTGGCAAATGAAAGTGGTGTGTGCTATTCAACGTTTGTCATTCTTTAATTGTTTAAGTATGTTTACATGAAGAATGGGCGTGATTACATTAAAGACAGGAGAAGGCTAGAGAGACTTTTGACATGTACCTTGTTAAAATATCATGAGGTGCAGAAAATATTCAACAATTTGAGTGTACTGTAGGGAACTGAACTACAGGGGATGAAGAGAAAAAGTTGTATTTATGTTGCACGTTTTCATGTCCACAGTCTCAAAGTGCTTTACAATCAGTGGAGTACGTTTGAAATGTAGTCAGTGTTGTAATGTGGAAAATAGAGCTGCCCCCCCCCTCCCAACGTTACATGACAATGAGCACTTGATCTGGTTTTGTAATGTTGGTCGAGGTATAAATATTGCCCAGGACACAAGGGAGAACTCCCTTGCTTTTTATGCTATACTTTGCAAAGCTCTGTTTTATCTACATCTGAGGTACAGTGTTCTATTCTGAGCAACACCCTTTAGGAAGGATACGTTGACCTTGAAGATGGATCTACCAGAATGACACCTGGATTCGAACAGATTATGAGACAAAACTACCAAAAACGAGCTTTTATTTCCTGGAATTTGGAAGTTTGAGCAATGATTTAATCTAGGTTTTCAAAATATTAAGGGAGTTGATAGCTGGGTAGAAAGTATTTCCACAGGTTGGGCAATCTCAAATTGTGACTATAGAGTTGGACCTTTGGGGATTTAGAAGCACTTCCATATGCAAAAATTGTAGGAAATGTGAAACTTCCTTCTGCCAAGCAACAGTTGATGCAAAACCAGTTTATTTTAAATCTAGATATTTAGATTTTGTTAATCGAAGGGATGTGAGCAAATAGTCTGCACAAAGTTAGGTCACAGACCAGCCATGGTCTCATTGGATCCTGGAACAGGTTCAAGGAGCTAAATAGCCTTTTCTTGTTCCTAGAGCAATGATGCCCCTTCAGAAAGTTGCTTTGCTAGTTGGTACAATTCTAAAATACTGTATATGCTGCAAATTTGAAATAAAAATTAAAATACTTAGCAGGTCTGTCAGTATCTGCAGTGAGAGAAGCAAAGTTAGGTTGAAAATTTGATGTACTTTGTGAACCTGAAACATTCATTCAGTATTTCTCCACTAATGCCAAACCTCCTAAATGTTTTGAGCATTTTCCATTTTCATTGCTTTGCTAATTGGCTTGGCTAAGATTTTGGTACTGGGGAACTGAAATATTCTTGTTCTGTGTTTGAAGTAAATAGTACCAAGTGCTGCTGTTAATTCCACAGAATTGGTGTTGAAGAAGTATCGAATACCTGCCATAAAAATGTTAAAATTACAACTTCAAGGCATAGTCTTTTGTTTCATTTGTTGTTGTACTCTCTTTGTGTTTTGCCATTTGTTTATTTTTTAAAATTGGTAATATTAATTTTTTTTGTGTGAATTTCTACACACCTGTTGTAAGCCTTTGAAGCTGGCTCATTGAAACTTGACCTAATCAGGTCATATAGCAACCAAGTTCCTGAGCTTTTCTTTCAGATAAGTGCAAAGTGAGTGATGTAGGCATTTATACTGCTGTAATTAGAAAAAACTCCACTGGATTGGCATGGTGCAACACATGATAGTCTGTCACTGTCTTGATCGATTATCTCACATTTTGCTGTTACATTCTCTATCATATAGCAATGCCTCTTTGACCTTGTTAACCATCTTAAAAATTGGTATGATCCCTTTTAAAATCATTATAATCTATCCATTTCATTTCTGTCAGACTTTCCAAATGTCCAATTTGTACCTTTTTTCATTTTTATCTAGACTTTTTCAAGCTTCCTCCCTCTCATCACAGTCCTAACCAATTTTATGTAAGGCATTTCATACTTGCAACCTGGGAGGTCAACCTTCCTTGCTGGGCACTGCAGCAAGAACAAAAACAGAAATTGCTAGAGAACACTGAAGAGTCACCAAACTCAAAACATTAACTCTGCTTTCCTCTGCTGCTGCCAGATCTGGTGAGTTTCTCCAGCATTTTCTGTTTTTGTTTTAGATCTCCAGCATCTGCAGTTCTTTCTTTCATTTTAATGGAGCAAGAACATTCCTCTGCTAATGTCATTTGTCTTAGACTGATGAGTTGTGTCAATTGTGAGCAGTTTGATGAGAGAAGAGAATACAGGAGGTGATTTTTCCATTGACTTTTGTATGTGTGCTAAAAGAAGAGACTCTCTCAGAAAGATTCTCTTCCTTTAAACAGCCATTGTCATTTGAGGATTTAGCTGTTCTACTCTCATTGAAACTTTTCTGGTTTTGCCATTAGCCATGACCCCCACCCCCAAGAAAAATCCTTGGGCAATTTGCATCTGGGCAATCATCCACTGAGGTTTCAAGTTGCACTGCTATCCTTGAATGCTGCCCCAAAATGTGAAACGTGTTTTGCACCAAAATTTTGCATCCAAGGTAATATTTAAGATCTTAAGAAATGGATTGAAAACCAACCAAGCTAGTGCATAGGCTGTGATCAGCTCACTTTTGTGAAAGGTTGTGTGGAGCTAGCGATGCTGTAACTGTAATGAGAATGTTTGATTGGAAATATTGTTGTCACATGAATGAAGATACTGTAAAAAGTGTTGTTTAGCAAAAGGAGTATAGAATAGCAGCAGAAGTGTACACCTTTGTGGATTATGAAAAAGCTGGGTGAACTGGCAAAACTGGCTAAAGGCAATCTTGAGTTGATTGAAGGCAAAGAATGATCATTGCTGTTTGTACCAGCCTTACAGAGAAGTGTTAGTGAAATTAAACCTCGTGTAACTGAGAGTGGAGTGAAAGAAGACAGTTAATGATTACCATCTGTGTGAAGCCATAATTTTTTTAAAAAGTAGATTAAGTATAGAAAAGTGTAGAAGTAGGATGTCCTTTCATGTGATTTGCAGATGACTGGGCCCTAGTGGCTTGCAGAGTAGAAGATCTCCAGATACCAACAAGAAAAAGGAATGAAGTGATGCAAGTTTAAGGATTAGAAATGAATGTAAAGTAAGAAACCTGGAGAAGATGATGTACGTAGGAAAAGCAGTAGGCTATTCAGCTCTTCAAGCCTGTTCTGCCATTCATTGAGATCATGGCTGATCTGCTTTTGTCCCAAATCCCTTAATACTTATGCTTTTAAAAGCAAATATCTACTTCAGATTTAAAATTAACAACTGAACTAACACCCACTGTTGTTTGTGGAAGAGCGCTATAAACTCTACCACCTTTTATTTGTAGAAGTGGTTCCCAACGTGTCTCCTGAGCAGTCTGGCCCTAATGCTCAGACTATGGCCCCTAGACCTACAATCCCCAACCCTGTCTTTTCCTGCTAATATCTTGAAGACTTTGATCAGATCACTCTTTAGCCTTCTAAATTCTAGACCAAATAGGCCTTAATCCCTGAAATCCAGGAATCGGTGCTGTATAGGTCACAATGATTGGTGAACGTCTGGAGCAGATTTCATAATGTAAGGACCTGGGAAGCAACTTGTCATATGATGGTTACTGCCATAAATAAATCAGCAATAGAGTAGCAATGGCGAAGATCAAATATAGAGAATTGCTCAGGGAATGAGTAGAGATCCAAAGAAAAGGATTCTCAAGCTTGACATTGGAAGTGTTTTGTGGAGCTTAAACATGACATTGACTGTGAGATGTGGACTAGAAAACTGTGAAATCTGCTTCTGGAGAAGGATGGAAATGGTCAGTTGGAGAGAGTTTGAGCAATGAAGAGGTTCTCAAGGATGGTGAATCAAACAGACATGAATCAGGAGCAGAGTGGGCCACTTAGCCCCTTGAACTTGCTGTGCTATTCAATACGATCATGGCTGATCTGATTGCAAACTTAAAACTGCATTTTTTAAATTCCTATTAATAACCTGATGAAATTCTAAGATTTCATATTTTTAATGAAAGCTTAAATGGCATTTATATAGCAATTACAGTGCCTTATGTAACTGGAGTGGTGGACTTGTTAAATATTGATACATAATTGTTTGGTATTTGATCTTTACGATAAGTATAAAGTTATGGGAGTTGGGGCAAAATGGAAAAACATTCGCAGCTTTAGTTTAGGGCAGATTGGCGAGTTTGTGTGCTCCTGATGAGGTACCTGTGATTAAACTGTTTCATTCTAGGCAAATAACTCAGAAGACTGGATTTTTTTTTTTGAGATCCTCTTTTGCACCATTACTTCTGTACCTTATCTATTGTAACTTTAATTTGCAGTTTTTCTCTTCCCTCATTAATTTTTCTCTTTGTTCTTCTGGTCTTTGAGATTCTGTATAATTATCTTTCAAAATTAAAATTTTAAAAGAAGCAAAATGAATTATTAAAAAGCAGGCAAGATATTTCAATATAACATGACAAATTTATGTTGAAGCTTGAGAGTGAGTGTGGATTTGCTTTTAAGCTGCACTTACAGAATCCCAGAATTGTTAAATTGGAGGAGGAGAATATTTGTCCCATTGTGTCTGCACCAGCTCTTCAAATGAGCAGTGTGGTTAGCTCCATTCTCCCAGGTTCTCCCTGCAACCCTGCACGTTGTTACTTTCAGATACAGTCAAATTCCCTTTCGAATGCTTCACTTGAACCTGCTTCCACCACACACTAAGGCGGTGCATTCCGGACCTTAACTACTCAGTGCATGAAAAGTTTCTTCAAATGTTTTGTTTGCTTCTTTTGCCAAATTACTTTTAATCTGTGCACTATTGTTCTTTAAACTTTTCATGAGTGAGAGCAGTTTCTCCATATCTATTGTGTCCAGGCGGCTCAGATTTTGAATCCCCCTGTCAAATTTCCTCTCAGCCTTGTTTCCTTGCCTATATACTGCCTTACCAATGTGGATTTTGTATCTAATAAAATCTTATAAACTTAAAATCCAATCTTTTGAATAGCAATCTTGCAAATTGGCCCAAGATGTGGTTCTTTTTAACACCTGAGAGTAACTTCAGTTCTTATATTATCACTGACTTATGTAGTCACACTATATCATATTTGCCATATTAAATTTGTAAAGTATTCCACTAGCTATTCCGCAGCATTCTCAAAAGTAAGTTTCATTTTATTAAGAGAGTTGGTTGAGTATTATACCTTGACCCAGCATGGGAGAGTTGATTCACTCTGTTGTTGTGTTGATGTGATGAATGAAGACTTGAGGACAGACAGGAGGACAATGCATGATGTTGCAAAACTCTGGAAGAAATGTTGATATCTAGGAAAGAACTTAGAGAATGTTTACAATTGCTGTTTTTTATTTTCTCCAATTGTTTACCAATGGGTCGTCTCTATCCTTTTAGATTTTTAATCTCTCTCTACGAATTGACCAACCTCTCCCTGTCTTCACCTGCAAGTTCTGAACCAACACCTTACATTTTCAAGTTGGTTCCTTTTTATAGTTTTATTTCTATGTATCACTATTTCTTATTTTCTAAGTATAGCACTGCTTAACCATTCTCCCAGTAATAAAAAGATCCTTCATTCATGTATCAATTCGTATAAAATATAATGGAATAGGTTCATGCACAGTGCGTGACTGAAGTTACATTTGATCTTGTTTTTGAAAGTGCATTTTTTTGGTACAGTTTAACGTAAATGACATGTAGGAAAGACCAGCAGTAAACTTGAGGTTGCTGAGAAATCTGGTTAACAACCATGCTCTTGCATTTGCAGGAAGGCAAAATGTGCTTCAGTTTAACATATTGTCCAAGAAACAGCTTTTTTTAAACTGTGGCATTCCTTTGTTTCCGGAATAGAATTTGACCCACAGGCTGACAGCTATAAAACAGAATCAAAATCAAGGTTGCATTTGCTTCACAAGTCTAATTTGGTAGCAAGTTGGTGAAACTGAATTCAAAAATATCTGTTAACTTGTGAACTAATGCTAGAAAATGGTCATGAAAACTGCTGGACTTTTTGTTTTTTAGGGATAGTAACTTTCTGACCGACTTAAGTTACATTCTCGGCATCGTTTCTGTTATGCTCAGCATACCTAGGGCTGAATGATAAATACTACCTTGACAATATTGCCTGCATCCCAGAAACAAAAAATATAATTCAAATTAAAATACAAACCTTGAGTTAAGGGCTGACAGTTCTGGGAAATAGCCAAGTGAATCAGGAATTTTTCTCTTAGAGGTAATATGTCTGGATTTGGACTAAAGCAGTAGTTATAATTAAGGAAAATTGTGTTAGAAATTAAGAACATAAGAACTAGGAGCAGGAGTAGGCCTTCCAGCCTTTCGAGCCTGCCCCGCCATTCAACAAGATCTTGGCTGATCTTTTCGTGGACTCAGATCCACTTACCTGCACTCTCACCGTATCCCTTAATTCCTTTATTGTTCAAAAAAAATCTACCTTAGCTTTAAAAACATTTACTGAAGTAGCGTCAACTACTTCACTGGGCAAGGAATTCCATAGATTAACAACCCTCTGGGTGAAGAAGTTCCTTCTCAATTCAGTCCTAAATCTGCTCCCTCTAATCGTGAGGCTATGCCCTCTTGTCCTAGCTTCACCTGCCAGTGGGAACATCCTCTCTACTTCTATCTTATCTATTCCCTTCATAATTTTATATGTTTCTATAAGATCCCCCTTCAATCTTCTGAATTCCAATGAATATAATCCCAATCTACTCAGTCTTTCCTCATAAGCCAACCCCCTCAACTCCAGAATCAACCTCGTGAACCTCCTCTGTACCCCCTCCAGTGCCAGTACATCCTTTCTCAAATAAGGAGACTAAAACTGCGCACAGTACTCCAGATGTGGCCTCACCAGCACCTTGTACAGCTGCAACATAACCTCTCTGCTTTTAAACTCAATCCCTTTAGCAATGAAGGACAAAATTCCATTTGCCTTCCTAATTACTTGTTGTACCTGCAGACCAACCTTCTGTGATTCATGCACAAGGACACCCAGGTCCCTCTGCATAGCAGCATGCTGCAACTTTTTACCATTCGAGTAATAATCCTTTTTACTATTACTCCTACCAAAATGTATGAGTTCACATTTATTTACATTGTATTCCATCTGCCAGACCTTTGCCCACTCACTCAATGTATCTATGCTCCTCTGCAAAGTTTCACAGTCCTCTGCACACTTTGCTCTGCCACTCATCTTGGTGTCATCTGCAAACTTTGACATCCTACACATGGTGCCCAACTCCAAATCATCTATATAAATTGTAAATAATTGCGGTCCTAACACTGATTCCTGAGGCACACCACTAGTCACTGATTGCCAGCCAGAATAGCGCTCATTTATCCCCACTCTTTGCTTCCTATTAGTCAACCAATCCTCTATCCATGCTAATACTTTACCCCTAACGCCATGCATCCTTATGTTATGCAGCAGCCTCTTGTGCAGCACCTTGTCGAAGGCCTTTTGGAAATCTAGGTACACCACATCCACTGGGTCCCCATTGTCCACCTTGCTCGTAATGTCTTCGTAGAATTCCAAAAGATTTGTCAAGCACGACCTGTCCTTCATGAACCCATGCTGCGTCTGCCCAACGGGACAATTTCTATCGAGATGCCTTGCTATTTCTTCCTTGATAATAGACTCAAGCATCTTCCCCACTACAGAGGTTAAGCTAATCGGTCTATAATTCCCCATCTTTTGTCTACCTCCCTTTTTAAACAATGGCATCACATTTGCTGTTTTCCAATCTGCTGGGACTGCCCCAGAGTCCAGCGAATTTTGGAAAATTACTGCCAGTGCACCTGCTATTTCTCCCGTCATCCCTTTCAATACCCTGGGATGCATTCCATAAGGGCCAGGAGACTTATCAATCCTTAGCTCCATTAGCTTGCCCAACGCTACCTCTTCTGTAATAATGATTGTTTCCAGGTCCTCACCTACCTTCGTCTCTTTGTCAATTACTGTCTTGTTATTAGTGTCCTCCACTGTGAAGACCGATACAAAATACCTGTTCAATGCTTCGGCCATTTCATCATATCCCATAACTAAATTCCCCTTCTCATCCTCTAAAGGGCCAACGTTTACTTTAGCCACTCTTTTTCGTTTTATATATTTATAGAAACTTTTGCTATCTGTCTTTATATTCTGTTACATCAATGCTGCAGTGGTAGTGTAAGTGATTGCTAATTTAAATTCTTTGATGCTATGTTTGTATTCATTAGTTCAATAAAATTGGATCTGTCCATCTGGCCACTTCGTGTTCTCTCGTTGCCAAAATTCACTTAGGATCTTGAAGCTCCTTTTTGTGTGTCTGAAACTTACTACAAAGCTGCATGCTCCAAATGGTGAAGTCCTTCCTGAATTCTTGCACAATCAAATAAAGCTATTCAACAGTGTTTTGAATAGTTACTACTATTAATTTGCAATTATAGTTCAATCAGTCTTGATTGTTCCTAACAGTGAATAGACAATAGATGATCAAAACTTCATGCAAAATGCACGGCTGAAGTAACATTTGATCCCTTTTAAAAAATGCACTTTTTGTACAATTTCGTGTAAATGTCATGTAGTGAAGGACCAGCAGTAAACTTGAGATTGCTGGGAAGTCTGGTGAACATCCATGCTCTTTAAGCCAGTCTTTTCTTAAAGTCAATTTGTGCTATGTTCCAAATGTTAATTACAGTAATAGTTACTCAAATTGCAGAACTAAACACTTGCAACAAAATAACTATAAATATCAAGGTTTATTATTCCCCAAGGATTACTTCATTCATAAAAACATAGAAAATAGGCATAGGAGTAGGCCATTCAGCCCTTCAAGCCTCCTCTGCCATTCAGTGTGTTCATGGCTGATCATCCAATGCACTACCACGTTCCCGCTTTTGCCACATCCCCTTTGATCTTCTTAGCCACAAGAACTCTATCTATCTTGAAAACATTCAACATTTTGGCCTCAAATGCTTTCTGTGGTAGAGAATTCCACAGGTTCATCTCTGTCTGGATGAAGAAATCTCTCCTCATCTCAGTCCTAAATGACCTCCTTGTACCCTTAGACTGTGACACCTGGTTCTGGCCTCCCTGGTCATCAGGAATTTCTTTCCTGCATTTACCCTATGTAGTCCTACCATAATTTTACCAGTTTCAATTAGAATCCTCTTCATTCTTCTATAAATCCAGTGAATATAGTCCTAACCAATCCAGTCTTTCTTCATATGTCAGTCCTGCCATCCCAGAAATCAGTCTGTTAGAGTCCGTTCAGATGAGGTACTCTCAAAGTGGAGATTTATATTTTTGTTGAAACCAAAAGTCCGAAAATACGTTCTTTAATTTTGTCAGAGTTCACTTTCTTTTAATGATTTTTTGTTAGCGATAACATTGAATTATGTTTTGAATATCCTTCAAATCAAGAGGAACTTATGACATAGAATAATTTTTGCTTTTAGGTCTAGCATCTGTAATCCCCAGATCTATATGTATTTGGACTAAGTATAGCTGATCCCTGTAAGGTGACTGTATCTTGAAGTAATTAGTCTGACTTTCTGTTTTGACAATAGGACACAATGCACTAAAAAAGTAATAACTGATAGTGACCGTTATAAATATTAATAAATTTTAATTGGTAAGCAGATAATCTAATTATTATGACTTCTCCTTTTCATGCTTTCTTTTCTTTTTTGAGTCACCTTTTTACCCTTTTCTTCATGCCTGTTTCTCACATTCTGTCTCGCTTTCTTTATGCAACCTTGCATAACGAATAGCTAAATGGACATAGTTCTGGAGCTACCACTTCAGGTGGAAGTATAACCTTCACACAAGTTGATGCCTTCAGAAATAGATGGGGGACGCATAGAAAGGAAGGAAAATGTTTCGTAGTAATCACTTAAAGCAGCTCCATCCGTCTTTGTGATAACAAGGTGTAGAGCTGGATGAACACAGCAGGCCAAGCAGCATCAGAGGACGCTCTGAAGAAGGGCCTAGGCCCGAAACGTCAGCCTTCCTGCTCCTCTGATGCTGCTTGGCCTGCTGTGTTCATCCAGCTCTACGCCTTGTTATCTCAGATTCTCCAGCATCTGCAGTTCCTACTATCTCCATCCGTCTTTGTAGTGATGTGTGAAGTCAAATGTCAGCACGTGTATAGAAAATGGAACTTAATTTATGGCTTTCCATTTTGTAGCTTGAAAGTGTTTGCTTACACTTGCAGCCACAAAATAAATTATAAGGCGGAACCAAACACCTATCAATAAATGAGTGCAAAGCCTTTTTTTCTGAAGCTGAACATTATTCATTAGACTGTAGATACTGTGTGTATTTGGAATGGGTTGCCATTGACACTGCCCTTTTTTTAGGGCTGCATAACATTTTTATTTGGTTAAAAATACTTTTTCTTATGTTGGTCATTTGGAAAGATTGTTCTCTACTTTCGATTTGCTTTCCTCTGGATCTGGGCTGTATTGAAAATTTAGGTCTGAACTTTAAGGGTGTAGATTTATTTTTCTAATGGCCAGGACACTTTGAAAGTGGTACATGCGACAGTTGCGATTGGGCATCTGTAATTTCATAAGTTTCCTTTGAAAGGGCCGTAGAGTGTGGTACATTCAGGACATTCTGTAAATTGAATCTACTTCAATATTGTGAAGGCAACTTGCTGGCGTGCATCTAGTACCATTCTACATGGAAAGAAATTTTCTTCAGTTTAGTTACAAATAGATTAAGCTAGATTAACATTTTCATGCATATTTGCAAACTAGATTTGAGTGAAAGAAAATGGAAAATGCTGGAAGTACTCAACAGGTCAGGCAGTGTATATGAAGAGACGAACAGAGTTAAGCGGTCCGTGAACTTTGATTAGAATGGACTCAAAGTTAATTCTGTTTTCCTTTTCACAGTTCCTACCTGACCTGCAGAGCAGTACCAGCATTTTTATTTTGTTTTACTTACTCGTGCACGTGGGTCTTGCAGGATGGTCAGTGGCTTGGAGGGGAGCTTGCGGGTGGTGTTCCCAGATGCCTGTTGACCTTGTCCTTCTAGATCAAAGTGGTTATGGATTTGGAAGGTGCTGTGTACAGAGTTTTGGCGAATTTGTGCAGTGCATTTTGTAGATTGTATGGTAGTACGTACAGAGTATGGGTGATCAAGTTGAGCATTTGTGGATGCGGCACCACAAGCGGGCTGCTTTAGACACCTTTGTAACAACCACTGCTTTCGTGGGATTCTAAGTCAGAATCTCTCACAACTTCTGTTAAGTTATTAGAGAGACCCAACTGTTCTTGAAATAATGGATTTCTGTGTTGCGTTGCAGATGTGAGAGGACGCAAACCTTTGCTATCACTTTAATGGAAAATATTACAGAACAATAAATAGCTTTTTTTAACTTGTTTATCAGTGACTTAGTACTGAACAGAATGGTAATTTATAGTTTAGTGTCAGCAACTTACTTGCACAGCAGAAATTCCATTTTTTTCCTGTATGCACTGTTGTGGGTTGAACCAGACTGTTTGCGCCCTTAATGTCCTGTTTCACTTTGTGACAAGCTTCTGATCACCAAGATTGCCCATCTCCATGACTGTCTCTGCTTCAGATCAGCTTCTGAGCTTCATGTACATGCCTTTTTGCTTCTGGACTTTATTCCAGTGCTTTTTATAAATTAAAAACACATCTAAAGCTGTTCTGTGCATCTCTGTATTCACACAAAGTCCAGTTCACCCATAACTGTTCTGGTTGTTGACTTACACTGGTTCACTTTCTGGGAACATCTAGATTGTGAAATGTTAAAATTATTATCCTTTGTCTTTAAACCTCTTGTGGCCCCTCCTTATCTCTTTTTAACTTTTTCCAGCCTTGCAACCATCCTATTACCACAACCCTATCCCCCTCTAATTCTGATCTGTTAATTGACCTACCCTTGATAGCTCTGTATTTCTCCCTCTCCCCTTTTAACTTATCCCTTAAAATCTATCTGTTTCACCAAACCTTTGGTCGCCTGTTCTCAAACAAGACCATAAGATGTAGGAACAGATGTAGGCCATTAAACCAAATGAGTCTGCTCTGCCATTCAGTGAGATAATGATTTGGTAATCCTCCGCTCCACTGTCCTGCATTTTCCCTTTAATCCTTGATACCCTTACTGATGAAAAATCTGTCTATCTCGGTTTTGACAACCCAGCCTCGACAGTTTTCTCTGTGGTAAAGAATTTTGCAGATTCACTACCCTGAGAAAACAAATTCCTCCTCATCTCTGTCTTAAATGAGAAACTCCTTATCCTGAGATTATGCCTTCTCTGAGATTATGACTCTCTCAAAGTAAAACAACCTTTCTGCATTTACCCTATCAAGTTTCCTAAGAATTTTGCTTGTTTCATTCTTTAAATTACAATTAAAACAGACCCAACCTACTCACCCCTCATAAGAGAGCCCCTCCATATCTTCCTCTCCCCCATTTCTAATGAAGGGTCTAGGCCCGAAACGTCAAGCTTTCCTGCTCCTGTGATGCTGCTTGGCCTGCTGTGTTCATCCAGCTCCACACCTTGTTATCTCAACTGAGAGAACCTTTTCAGGATTGTCTCCAATGTCAGTGTATCCTTCCTTGGATAAAGGACACAAAACCGTTCATTGTATTCCAACTGGAGTCTGTCTAGTGCTTTGTATAGTTTGAGCAAAGCCTGATTACTTTCATACTCCATTCCCTTAGAAATAAAGGCCAACATCCAATTTGTCTTCCCTATAATCTGTTTAACTTGGATGCTAGCTTTTCATGATTCATGCATGAGGACTCCCCAAACAGTCTGGCTTTCTACGGTATTTCTCCATTTAGTTATTATTCAGTTCCTGTATTCTTCCCGCCAACATGCATTACTTCACATTTTCATCCATCTGCCAAGCTTTTGCCCACTTGCTTAACCTGTCTATATCTCTCTGCAGACTATTTGTTTGTGTCATTCTCAGCATTTGTCTTCCCGCACTATTTTTGTGTCATCCACAAACGTGGCCTTCATAAGTCACCATCCTCTCAAATTTGTTAATATGTATTGTAAGTAAGTGTGGCCCCAGCACTTATCCCGGTGGTACTTCTGGATGTGGGGTGCCATCCTGGGAATGCCTCACCTCCACCCCTGCCCCTAACTCCACCCCCTTAATCTAACACTCTGCCTTCTGTTAGTTAGCAAAACCTCTATCCTCGCTCATACAATCTCAAACACCATACACTTTTAATTTATCGAAGTTGCCTAATGTATGGCCACTTTTTTTTTATTCCGTTAATAAATTAAGGTGTTGCATTGTCAATTTTCTAATCCTCTGGCACTTTGCAGAATCTCGGATTCGTGGAAGATTACTACTAGTGCATCCAGTGTCTTTATAAATAATTTCTTCAGTATTCCTAGAATGCATCCCATCAGGTCCAAGGGATTTACCAGTCTTTAGCTTCATTTGTTTTCTCCAGCACCTTTATTCTCTATTTATTTCCTTTCCTCTGTTGCCCCTTCATTATTTAATAATTTTGAAATGTTATTGGTGTATTCTACTGTGAAGACCGATGGAAAGTATTTATCCAACTATTCTGCCATATCCTGATTCTCCATTACTGTTTCTCCAGCCTCATTCTCTAAGGGGCCTATGTTCACTTTGGCTTCTCTCTTTCTTTTTATTTATTGAAAGAAGCTCTTGCTATCTGACTTGATATTACTTGCTCTTTATCTGGTTCTGTTTCAAACTCTGTTGGCTTATGTTGCTGTAAGGCACGTTTTGACTCTTTCCCTACGGGAAGGGATCTAAAATAATGCACATTGTTCCTGACCTCTGAGATTACATGTAAATCAGAGGACTGAAAAAATTACAGAGATTTCATTAGCAGTGTCAATTAATTTTTTTAAAAAATGAATGGCTTTTTGGTGCTAGGTGTTGCTACTTTGCCTTAAAATTATCGTTTTATCTGGATTACAATTTTTTTTTCTACTGAATATCTTCGGTAAAGGAAACCAGTTCTGTTAAATAGTAATGATTTATTAATTGTGGTCTATCATCTTGGAACTTTTGTTTTCCTAAGCATTATTGATAGCCCATTTTGCTCAGTTGGTGAGTTCTTGGAATCTGTCCTTTA
Source organism: Ginglymostoma cirratum (assembly GCA_024137785.1). Lineage (NCBI taxonomy): Eukaryota > Metazoa > Chordata > Chondrichthyes > Orectolobiformes > Ginglymostomatidae > Ginglymostoma > Ginglymostoma cirratum. The sequence continues at coordinate 4,475,318 of JAHRHZ010000046.1, forward strand.
GAAAGCTCATCTGTGGGACTGACATACCTTTCATTTTATTGTACTGATTTTAATTGCAGTTCTAATATTAACAATGCTGGAGCCACTTTTTACTTCACTTTGATCCTGTTTAGTTGATTCTTCATTCCAAGTCTTTAGATTTGTGATGTGATTTATTTTAATCTTTGTATTTCAATCATTAAAGGAAACTTTTCTAACTCATGTTTTCCATTTATTATAATGGATTCCTTTTGGAAATTGACTGATTCCATGCAAAGTATTGACAAAATGACATAGTTTGGAATTCTTATTAACATTATCCAGTGGTGAGTGCCTGTTATCCTCAGGGTTTCTTTTGAATGTTGAATAAACTGTAGCTTTGTGCTTTTCATGCCTACACATCTTATGTTATTATGAACTAACTAACTTAAATAATTTCTTAACTTGCTTAGAAAGCGTATAATGTACCTTCTAAAATTATCCAGTTATGGGGCAAAAATGTGTGAAAAGTGCAATACTGCTTGGTGAGCAGTATTCCTGCTTCACTAATGGAGCCAAACTGTATTTGAAACAATGCTGCTAGGTATTTTTTTTTCTGCCAGATATGGCCATTTATAGTGTTTGTTATTCACCAGAGATGAGCTGCATCAGCATGTAGCTCAGTCAAGTTTTGGATTCTTGAACAGATTATTTAACGCTGATGAACATCAAAATAATTTTTATCTTGAACCAAATTCAGAGAATTAGTTCCTTGAATTAAGAGTAACTAGTATTTTGTATCAGTGGGAACCAGAAAGTTAACTGTGCAAAAAATGAGTGCTGTGGGATAGGTATATGTTTCTACCTTCAACGGTATCAGAGCCAAGCACTTTGAAACTCAACAATTCACAACTACATGCATAGTAAAGCCACATCCTCAAGAACGCTTCTTTATAGTTGCTTGGTTATGCAGACCAACCTTTTCATCTTGCTGTCATCAGTACTGTTGTAAAGAATACCAGCTTTCAAAGACAGCAACAACTTACATGACTTGAGAAGCTGAGTGCTGGTTGGTTGACAAAGTGGATTCTGGTCAAGGTGCTGTCATAGAGAATGTGATGACCAGTCACCCCAAACCTTTCTGTTTGAATTCAAAGAGGGCACGTCCACTGTGATTGAAATATGCCATAGGCTGTACATCCAGAAACAAAGTCACCCAATTGAAAAGATGTAATGCCCTGGACCAAATCCTTCTGCCAGCAGAGAACTGAGATCTGCTTATAAATTATATGCAACTTCTTGCAAGGGCAAGTAAGCCATGTTGTGAGTCCAATTTAAATTTTAAATTGAAGTTGCTGGGAAACCTCAGCAAGCCTAGCAGCATCTGTGAATTTTTCCCTTTCACAGATGCTGCTAGACCTGCTGAGCTTTCCCAGCAACTTCTGTTTTTGTTCCTGATTTATAGCATCTGCAGTTCTTTTGGTTTAAATTTTAAATTGGTTATTCGTGTAATTCTAGGCATATTCAGAATCTTAATCACTCTTTAATCGTGGAATCCTATTTGATAATGGGTTCTGTTTTCTGGGTTTTGCGAGCACTGACTGGTTGGTTGGAAACAGTAAGTCTGCATGTTGCAAACTACCAAGATGCTCTGGCAGTATACCACGTTACTAGTTTCTGTGGTAGACAGAATGACTTTTTTGGCTAGAAAGCAGCATCTGGAGAATACCAGTCATTGCATAGTAGTAGAGTGAAACAGCTAGCTTCGTCTGTTGGTAGTTTTGAGACACCTTGCCTTAATTTAAGGTAGACTGTCTGTCTACTTTTTAGGAGCAAATGCAGTGGCTATAGACCTGTTTAAGTTTGCAGGCTGAATACTCAACTCTGATCTGAAAGGAATGCGTAGTCTTCAGAATAAATTTGATACTAATGACTCATCGATGGCTACAGGTGAGGTGCCGGAAGACTGAAGGTTGGCTGATGTTGTGCCACTATTTAAGAAAGGTGGTAAGGAAAAACTAGGGAATTACAGACAGATGAGCCTGACCAACAGTGGTAGGCAAGTTGTTGGAGGGAATCTGAGAGACAGGATTTACATGTATTTGGAAAGGCAAAGACTGATCAGGGATAGCCAACATGGCTCAGTGTGTGGGAAATTGGGTTTCACTAACTTGATTGAATTTTTCGAAGAAGTAACAAAGACGATTGATGAGGGCAGAGCAGTGGATGTGATCTGTATGGACTTCAGTAAAGCATTTGACAAGGTTCCTCATGGTAGACTGGTTAGCAATGTTAGATCACACAGAATAGAAGAGAACTAGGTATTTGAGTACAGAATTGGCTCGAAGGCAGAGGATGGTGGTGGAGAGTTGCTTTTCAGACTGGAGGTGTGCGACCAGCGGTGTGCCACAAGGATCGGTGCTGGTTCCGCTGCTTTTTGTAATTTATATAAATGATTTGGATGTAGATTTAGGAGGAATGGTTTGTAAGTTTGCAGATGACAGCAAAATTGGAGGTGTAGTGGACAACTAAGGGGGTTACCTTAGAGTACAACAGGATCTCAATCAGATGGGCCAATGGTCCGAGGAGTGGCAGATGGAGTTTAATTTAGATAATTTGAGGTACTGCATTTTGGAAAGGCAAATCAGGGCAGGACTTATCCACTTAATGGTAAGGACCTAGGGAGTGTTGCTGAACAAAGAGACCTTAGAGTGCTGGTTCATATTTCCTTGAAAGTGGAGTCGCAGGCTGACAGGACGGTGAAGAAGGCATTTGGTATGCTTGCCTTTATTGGTCATTGCATTGACCAAACAAGTCAGGAGGTCATGTTGCAACAGTGCAGGACATTGGTTTGGCTACTTTTGGATTATTGCGTGCATTTCTGGTCTCCCTGCTATAGGGAGGATGTTGTGAAACTAGAAAGGGTTCAGAAAAGATTTCTGAAGATGTTGCCAGCGTTGGAGGGTTTGAGCTATAGGGAGAGTCTGAATAGACCTGTGTTATTTTTCCTGGAGCATAGGAGGCTGAGGGGTGACGTTATAGAGGTTTATAAAATCATGAAGGTTGTGGATAGGTTAATAGACAAGGTCTTTTTCCCTTGGGTGGTGGAGTCCAAAACCAGGAGGCATAGGTCTAAGGTTAGAGGAGAAAAATTTGTTTTCAAGCAGAGAGTGGTGCATGAATGGAATGATGTGCCAGAGGAAGCGGATGGAGGCTGATAGGATTACTACTTTTAAAAGGCAACTGGATGGGTATATGAATAGGAAGGGTTTAGAGGGATATAGGCCAAAAGTTGGCAAATGGAACTAGATTTGTATGGGATACCTGGTCGGCATGGACGAGTTGGACGAAAGGGTCTCTTTCGTATAATCTCTGTGCTGTATATCTCAATGACTCAGGCCCTGTTGATGAGTCCTAATAAGGCCAAGCTTATAGTACCTAGTCTGAGGGCTGTTGTGATAGTGACTCTACCTCTGAGTCAAAAGGCCTAGGGTCAGGTCCCATCTGCAGAGATGCTGATGACATCTGAACGGGTTCATTGTAAGTTAGCTATAGTGTATGGACCTGTAAGAGTCCCAATACATATATTGACCAGTGTAAGTGGGCTTGCAGTGGAGAATTATAGAGAACTCATTTAGGGATTCCTTATTTAGTACATCAAGTTTAAAAAAAAAAAAAGTTTGCCAGGCTGTTCCAATTCAAAAGTGAAATAGTAGGATGGAGCTTTACGATTTCTTTGCAAACCTTATGTGCAGCTGCAGGTTCTAAAATCGTAAATGAATCAACTGCATACAGAAACATGCAGGATTGGGTGATGAGGCTTCAGCTACCCAAGAGAATTATTCTTGGATTTTTCTGTCAAACGTTTTCTGAGTAACTGTTGAGATGGGTAACTTGGAACTGTTCAAAGTTTCTGACCTCTACCCCAGAGTTGGTAACTTGTGACTTTTTAGGAGGGTCCTGTGGAGTCGGAAAATTGTCCCGTGGAAGTTCAAATTTACTGGACAGTTCCCACAGAGACAGTGCATCATTACTTCCAGGGACCCCAACTATCAGGAGACCAGAAGATTAATGAATGTCAGTGAACTGGAAACTTATTTAAAAACCGAAAGAATTGTAGATGCTGTAAATCAGGAACAAAAGCAAAGTTGCTTTGAAAAAGCTCAGTTGGTCTGGCAGCACCTGTGAGGAAAACAACAGAGTTAATGTTTCAGGTCTGGTGACCCTTCCTCAGAACTGTGTGTGTGTAAACTTATTTAATTTTGTGAAATTGGTTATAGTGCTTTGAATCATGGTAAAGAAAATGTTAAAAAATTACACCAGTAACTGTTGAAATGACTAACTGTTAACTCATAAACTTGTGAAGTTGTTCATTTTGGCAGGAAGAATAAAATATCCATTATTACTTAAATGGAGAATGACTGTGGAATTCTGAGGTGTAGAGGGTGTTTTGGTGGTCCAGTGTGCAAGTCACAAAAATAATGCAGGAATAGCACAGAATAGAAGCTGGGATCAGGAGTAGGCAATTCAACCCATTGGGCCTGAAGACTAATGGAATCAAGAAGATTAATGGAATGCTATCCTTTCTTACAAGAAGACTTGAACATAAAAGCAAGGATGTAATGCTTCAGGTGTACAGAGCATTGGTGAGACTCCGTCTCTCGTACCATGTTTGGTTTTGGTCTCTTCATACAAGGAAAGATGTAAATACATTGGAGACAGTTCAGAAGTTTGAAAGATTGGTATTTGGAGTGAGAGCGTTGCTTTACGAGGATAGGTTGAACAGGGTGTTGTTGTTTCTGCTGGCATTTTGAAGAATGAGAGTTGACTTAATTGAGTATAAAATTCTGAATGGCCTTGATAAAATGGAAATGGACAGGATCTTTGCTCTTGTGGGTCAGTCCAGACCCAAGAGGGCACTGCTTAAAAATTGGGGATCATGTAGAATGTTTTTCTGAGTTTTACAGCTTTGTAATTCTGCCTCAGAAGGCAAGGGAGGCAGGGTCTTTGCATTTAAGACAAAGGTAGGTAGATTCTTGTTAGGTAACAACGGACTGTCAGAGATAGGTGGGAATTTGGAATTTGAAATGCAAGCAGATCAATCATGATCTAACTGACTGGCAGAGCAGTCCCAAGGAGGACGCTATTTCATATGTTCGTGTTATTGTTAGCTTTCAAGTTTATACTTTAGAATGGGAACAGTCGGACTTTGATTTCCCAGACTTTGCAAATTCTTGAAAATATATTGTAATAATGGTGTCTGCAAATGCAGTCACACATTGTGCATTTAACATTGTCACCAGAAAAAGTTTCTTTTAAAAGAAAGATTCCCAGCTTTAAAGAAAATTGCGCTTTTTGCATGAACATGAGATTCCTGTGATTAGACTAAATGTCGAGCCCTGTGACATGACTCTGCGAGCTCTAAGTGACAATAGTAATTGTAGTAGCGTTAGTCAAGCAAATTAACAATTACCATTGACCTATTATTAACAGTTTTGATGGCAGAGCGGTGCATAAAAAAATGATGTGACGTATAATTTCCTGAGACTTCTGCACCATAAGAAGTGCTCCCAACTTAGATGTACCATGATTAATGTACGAACGTTACTATAACATTTAATGTTACTATAATTCTCTAGGAAATTCTAGGTCAAGGTGTCTATCATCTCCTGAGTAAGTACTTGGAATGTGTGTATGAATAGAAAGTTATTGAAGTCATATAATTCGAGGTTATGATTGCCCTCACTATCCTTTACTAGGGTGTCTGTTCTAAAGTAACTGTCACAAAAAAAATTGGATTGACATAACACAGTGTGGAGCAGGAGAAACACAGCAGGTCAGGCAGCATCAGAGGAGCAGGAGAGCTGACGTTTCGGGTCGGGACCCTTCAGATTTCTTCAGTTTGCAATTTCTGCAATTTGATAGGATCATGGCTTTAATTCCATTGCTTCCCTGCCCTCCCCATAACTCGTGACTCTCAGAATCTATGTAACTCAGCTTTGAACATATTCAATTTGCAAGCCTCCATTCCCTTCTCCACAGAAGCGAATTCCAAAGTGAAACCAACTTCTGAGACTGAGAGGAGAAGTTTCTCCTCATTCCTGTATTACATCAAAGATCCCTTTTATTTTTAAACTAAGTTCTGTAGTCCTGCATTCCCTCACGAGAGGAAGCACTCTTCTTCATTCACTGTGTAGTGCACCTTTTGTCTTGCATGTTTCAATAGGTTGTATATTCCATTCTCCTCAGCTCTGAATGTAGGTCCAACCTGGTTAGCTTTCCTTCATAAGATAACCCTTTTACACTAGCAATCAACCTAGTTAGTGCACCTTCTGATTTGCTTCCAGTGCAAGTAGAAGAATATAATTTACCTTAATATATACAGCATTTTATCTGATGCGATGGTTTTTTTGACCAGTCTATGTCCTGCACTCTGCTACTGCCCTGTTTCACTAATTATAGCATGTCCAGTAAACAAGATAGTAATGGACTACCTTCAAAATCTTGATTAAATGAAAAGGATTCATTTTAGCTTTCATTTAAATAAAAACTTCTTCTGTCTAAAAATTATCTAAGGGATTGTTTTGAAATTAATAATGTGACTGGTAATGTATAGGTATCAAATTTAAAACACCAAAGTATTATTTAAAATGGTTCATAGGCTTGCATTATTTTTCATTCATGTACATTACAATTTGCCCACTCCTAATTGACTAGTTTTTTGGCTGAAGAGTGGGAGAATGTCCAGGTCCTATTCCTATCCATTTTAATCAAATTTTTTATTTGATTTATAAGTTACTGTCTTTGTCCTGAATATTCCAATTCTTGTGGTTTACTTTGCACCAGTGATAATGACGACCAATAATTTACCAAGAAAAATGCTTACTCTTTTTGATATTAAATCATTGGCATTTTGCAGCAGCCTGGTGCTTTGTGACATTTCTTCTGTTGAATATTGAAAACCTTGTTTTACAAATAAAATGTGGTGAATTTTATTATTTAAATGCTATTGAGTTACCACATCTAGTGCTGTCCTTATATATACCAGTTGCACATGAATTTTGATGGAAAAATCTGAACTATACATTTTAAATAAATTCCCTACTACATCCCATCCTGAAGGATTTGTGATTTTAACTTACGTTTAATTTCACAATGTTATTAGTAATTAAATAAGACAAATACATTGTTTTTTGTGCTAGTTCAGTGTTCTTTATATTACCGGGACCAGCAGCATAAATCAACCAGTTATTTTCCTGTGCACAACATTTTGAATGCAAATTGCCTCTCATTTGTCTGCATGAACAACATAAATAATCCATTGGTGCAATGTTTCATTTGTAACTTCAAGCAGTTGTGATATAGCTTTATTTCCACCTACCAGTGCTTATGTTTTACTTCATAAAGCAATTACTGTGATCTAGTGGTTTGAGATGTTTTTGTTAATTCTAATAATCTTCGTTAATTTTGCAGGTATTGGAATGGATACGTGTGTTATTCCCTTAAGACATGGTGGACTTTCTCTAGTTCAAACAACAGATTATTTTTATCCCATTGTTGATGATCCTTACATGATGGTGAGAATTTTTTAATATATTGTACGTAATGAGTCACACTAATTAGACAAAATACAAGCATTTACTATCCAAGTCTACTGATTCACTGTTGTATGCACATGATAGAAAATTTGGCACGTCGAAAAGTATTGAAATTTAAAACCCGCCTACGTATTTTGTTCTTCTACTTTAATCTCTGATTATTACTATGTTGATGGTTCTGTGAACAATGAATACATTTTATATTTTAAAAGCAATATTTATGACCTGAGTTCCTTGTAATTAAATGTATCGAGTTTAACTGCAATTGTCAAGTACTCTGTATTTTATGTAACAAGCCATTTTATCTGTGACAGCTGAACATGCTGTTTTGGTCATCTGTTTGAGTTTTGGCCTTCATTTGGTGATTAAGGCTTACATACAATTAGAACATTTGCTGTACATTAGTTGGTCTCTTGAAGGTTGATTTATTTTCCACCCCCAGCCCCCTGAAAAAAAAATTAACCTGCCTAATTTGGTGAATTCTGAAGAGTTGCTTAAACTGATGTATCTTGTATTCTGGGACAAATCCCTACCTATGCTTTCACAAGTATATTATAGATCAATTATGTATTACCGTTGCTTCCATTTTTGATACGGGCAATGTTTCTCGACTTTCTACTTTGTCAGAACGGAAGCAGTGAGGGTATAACTAGAGGAACATAATTTTTTTTAGTGTTTTATTATGTGAAGTTAATTGTAAGAATTTTATTTTAGGAACTAAAAATCTCTACTGTCCTCAAAAATCCAATCTGATAACAATGCCACGGAAGATCCATTAGATTTTACTTCAGTCAGAGGATGTGGCCACCACTTCATAGCCAACAGCAATTACCCATCCCTAATCGCCTTTGAGAAAGTGTGGTGGGAAGCCACTACTTTGAATTGTATCAGGCCTTGTAGTGAATGTACCCCCCAAAGTGCCTTTAGCTAGGCAGTTCAAGCATATTGACCCAACAACAACAACTGGCAGTTATTTAAATCAAGATGGTGTGTGACCTAGAGGTGCTGCTGTTTGTCCTCGTAGTGGTAGAAGTCACAGTTTTGATAGGTGCTGTAGAAGGAACCGCTGTGACAATTGAAGTGCATTTCAGACATTTAATAGTTCTTCTTGGTGAAAGAAGCGAATATTTAAGGTGATGGATGGGTACCATCAAACAAACTGCTTTTTCCTGAATGTTGTTGAACTGAGTATCTGTAAGGTGGATTTATTCATTAAAACCAACGTTTTATGATAAATGCGGGTCTAAGTTTGACCAAAAAACTTTGCAGTACCCTTGGCCTAATTTACCTTTTAAGAATCAAAAATTTGTTTGAATTCCTATGTTAAAGATACGTTGGCTAAAATAATGTAGGTTAACAAATATGCTAATTGAGGAATGTGACAATATTGTTAGCCACCTATAGTTTTCTTAAAGTTAATTTTAAGGTATTGATGAAGTAAGTTTGGTGATAATATTTGGACTTTCTGGTGTAAAATTTCACTAAGCACAAAATTACATTATTATGACTCAGAATGTGTTGCCAGTGGCTGAAAACTTTTGAGGTATTTGTAAAAAAAATTCTAAAACACTGGGGTCAAGTGAAACCATCTGATTTTGTTCATCTTTTATGATTTTATTGGGCTGTATTTACATTCAAATAAACTATTGATTGACTCAATACATTATTAACTCCAGAGGAAGTTCCCAAAAGGCTTCACTCAGATTTGACTCTAATATGTGATCTTACAATTTTTATTCTTTCTCATAACTGACACTTCTGACTTTGAAATTATTGTCTAAAGTTCCTTTTTCCACTGTTTTCCAGTACAGTGTTTTTTTGCCACTGACAAAAGTGCGAACACAATTTGATTTTACCTGGGACAACACAGTGTGGCATTGCCACAATGACACCACACGCAAACTGGTGGAGCAACACCTTGTATTCCGCCTCCAGGACCCTACAGCCTGATAGCCTAAACATGGAATTCACCAGTTTTAAAATCTCCCCACCCCGGCGTCATCCCATGCCCAACCCTCCCTCTCAACCTCGCCTCCTTGACCTGACACAACCTGTCCATCTTCTGTCCCACCTGTTAGACCCACCCCTCCCACTGAACAATCCCCACCACTCCCTACTTGCACTCACCTATCACCATCCCACCCACCTTCCCTGGCCCCAGCCCTCCTGTCTCTGTTTATTTCCCAGATCCCATTTCGCTCCCCATTTCTGAAGAAGGGTATTGACCCGAAACATCAACTTTCCTGCTCCTGTGGTGCTGCCTGACCACCTGTGTTCCTTCAACTTCACACTGTGTTATCTCTGACTCTAGAAGCTGCAGTTCTTGCTATCTCTGATTTTACCTAGGCTTTTTTGCTTTGGTTATATAGTTCAGCATTCTACTGGCTTTGGGATCGTTGTGTTGGTTGAATATAGAACATAGAACAGTACAGGCCTTTCGGCCCACAATGTTGTGCCAAACTAAGGTCTATCTAACCTCCACCCCTACCTTATACTATCATCCATATGCCTATCTAATAGCTGCTTAAATCCCCTAACGAGGCCGACTCCACTACCCTCTCCGGCAATGCATTCCACGCTCCGACCACTCTCTGAGTAAAGAACCTACCTCTGACGTCTTCCCTATATCTACCGCCACTCACTTTCAAACTATGCTCCCTCGTAATAGCTACCTCCACCCTAGGAAAAAGCCTCTGGCTGTCCACTCTATCTATACCTCTGATCATTTTGTACACCTCTATCAAGTCACCTCTCCTCCTTCGTCATTCTAAAGAGAAGAGCCCTAGCGCGCTCAATCTTTCCTCGTAAGACCTTCCCTCCATTCCAGGCAACACCCTGGTAAATCTCCTCTGCACCTTTTCCAACGCTTCCACATCTTTCCTGTAATGACGCAACCAGAGCTGGACACAATACTCCAGATGTGGCCGAACCAGACTTTTGTATAGCTGGAGCATAACTTCACAGCACTTGAACTCGATCCCTCTATTAATGAAAGCCAACGCACCATACGCCGCCTTAACAACTTTATCCACCTGGGTGGCAGCTTTCAGGGAACTGTGGACATGAACCCCAAGATCCCTCTGCTCGTCCATGCTGCCAAGAATCTTTCCGTTATTCTGCTTTCAAGTTTGTCCTTCCAAAGTGAATTGCTTCACACTTTTCAGGGTTAAAGTCCATCTGCCACTTCTCAGCCCAGCTCTGCATCCTATCAATGTCCCGTTTGTAAACTAGAACAGCCCTCCACACTATCCACAACTCGACCCACCTTCGTATTGTCCGCGAACTTACTAATCCACCCTTCCACTCCTATATCCAAGTCATTTACAAAAATCACAAATAGAAGAGGACCCAGAACAGATCCTTGTGGTACACCACTCGTAACTGAGCACCATGTTGAATATTTTCCGTCCACTATCACCCTTTGTCTCCTAAGGGTCAGCCAATTCTGAATCCAATCTGCCACATTACCCCTTATCCCATGCCTCCTTACTTTCTGCATGAGCCTACCATGGGGAACTTTATCAAACGCCTTACTTAAATCCACGTATGCCACATCCACTGCTGTACCTTCATCCACGTGTTTGGTCACCTCCTTCAAAGAATTCAATAAGGTTTGCGAGGTATGATCTACCCTTCACAAATCCATGCTGACTATCACGAATCAAACTGTGCCTATCCAACTGATCATAAATCCTATCTCTCAGAGCCCTTTCCAATAATGTGCCCACCATTGAAGTAAGACTAACTGGCCTGTAATTTCCAGAGTTATCCCTATCCCCTTTTTTGAACAAGGGAATGTCATTTGCCACCCTCCAGTCTTCCGGTACTATACCCGTGGACAGTGAGGACAAAAAGATCATCGCCAAAGGCCCTGCGATCTCTTCCCTCTCTTCCTGTAGAATCCTCGGATAAATCCCATCAGGCCTGGGGGATTTATCTGTCTTCAAGTTCCTCAAAGTTCCTCGTACCTCTTCCTTACTAACATCCACCTCCTCTAGCCTACCAGCCTGTTTCACACTGTCCTCCCCTACAACTAGGTCCCTTTCAGTTGTGAATACCGAAGAAAATTATTCATTGAGGACCTCTCCTATCTCTTTAGGCTCCGTGCACAAATTCCCTTTACAATCCTTGATAGACTCTACCCTTACTCTGGTCGTTCTCTTATTTCTCACGTACGTGTAAAAAGCCTTGGAGTGTTCCTTGATCCTATCTGCCAAGGTTTTCTCATACCCCCGTATAGCTCTCCTAAGCCCTTTCTTCAGCTCTTTCCTGGCTAACTTGTATCCCTCTTGAGCCTTTTCCGATCCTTGTTTCCTAAACCCTACATAAGCATCCTATAATATGTATTCTGAAGCTCCCAGATTTCTTTTCAATTCAGCTATTTCAGCAAGGTTCATGGTGTATTTGTCTCACTTTTCTATTTTGTATGGTGCTTTACACTTGTCACGAACATTTTTCAGTTTGCTGTTTCGGAGCTCCTTAAATTCTGTGCCCCCTCTAGTTTAGTAGCTTTTGAAAAATGCTCGCAGGTTTGATCTCCTAATTTGAATCCAGCATTGTAATTTTGAAGCACAGATCAACGGTCACCTCCCCGACTCTGACATCTTTCTTTTAAGAAATACCTATTGTCCTGCTGTTTCTGAGGGCATTGTTAATGTTTATCCTAGGTCCCACAAGCTTGGAACTTAATCAGTAGTTTTTCATGTAGAACTTTATTAAATATGTCTGCGAAATCCAGGTGCACTGTGGTAAGGCTTTCCATAGTTCTGTTGCTTTAGAGTAATTTAGAAAATGATCGGGCAGAATTTTTGAACGGAATCTGACAGGGAATTGGATGATGTGGTCAATGGTGAGAAATCTGGTAGAATTGTGTGAGAAGTCCATTTAGATCTTTCTCATTTTTTTTGGAGCAGCTAGCTGCATTTTCCATCAAAGTTCTGGACATCGAGGTAAGGTTCCCTCTAGGCAGCAGTGAGATGCCTTTACAGGGGAAGTACAGCTTATCAGCCTCATTAATGATGCATCTTGCCTCATTTAACATGAGGCTTCCTATCCTTCCACCATCCACAAGGGAATTGGATGCTGAAAATTCCCAATATTAAAGTCAGAGTGGGTAAGAATCTCTATAGCGTGGAAAAAGGCCATTTGGTTCATCGAATCTGCATTGATACTCTGAAGGGCATTCCACCCAGACCCAGCCCTGCCACCCCATCCTCCGCAGCCCGCATTTGCTGTGGCTATTCAACCTAACCTGCACGACCCTGGTCACTACAGGGCAATTTAGCATAGCCAGTCCACCGAACCTGCACATCTTTGAATTGTGGAAGGAAACCAGAGCATCTGAAGGAAACCCACGCAGACGTGGGTGGAACATGCAAACTCCACACAGATATTCACCCAAGGTTGGAATTGAACCCGGGTCCCTGGCACTGTGGGGCAGCAGCGCTAACCACCGATCCACCATGCTGCCCTGGCAACTCCAGCATTCTCCTCCAGACCATCAATTTGGACATCCAATAGTAGCATTTCCGAGCACACTTCAGGGCATTGACCTGATCATAGTTTGCAGCAGTCCTCCATCAAGTCGAGGGAGATAGCCTTCAGTCAGGGGTCCCAGCACAGTATTTCAAGGGCAGACTCCAATATTAATCCAGGTGCTTGTGCATTGTCAGTTGGCCACTTGGGCAATCAGGTTCCTTCCTTCATAGGAGATGAAGGGCCAGATGTCGGACAGCCCACCACATACACACCTTGCCTTTTCTGCTTTATCATGCACTGCTTTCTCCAGGAATGAGAGCGAGGAAAGGATTGAGTGAGGTGAAAGTGGGTGGCACAGCTGTTAATGCTGGTGGGGGAAATTGGTGATGCCTCTGCATGAGTGAATAGTCAATGCAGAAGCTATTCAGGGTTAGGAAGATGAAGTGTTGGCAGTGAGGGAAAATGCTTTTCAGCTACAGCAAATGGTAAAATCAGATAGTATCGGACGTTAGGCATGCCTAGGGCAGGATGGAAGGCTGAAGAGCCGGGTTTCAGGCAGTTGTGTGAGGAAACTTGCTCTGTCACGCAGACAGGAAGCCTCCATGAAATGTGACTAAATTGGCACGGCCTAAAATGTAAGATTCAGCCCTTTGCGTCAGAATCATAATCTTTCAATAAATTGTAATGACCAGTTGTTTTACCTAAAAATGAAGACCCGTTGACCTGTATGAGCTCATGCCTTTCATTATGGGTATCTTGTTAGCAAACTAATCAACTTACCCTTTATGAGAAGAGCTCATTTCCTCCTTGCATGGCTGAGTGTCACACAGATTTTATAGTCACCTGATTTCCCTCTTTTGTAGTTGATTAATGTGCATGAAAATCGTCTCGTGACTTATTTCTCCTGAATCCAGTGCAATGATATCAATACCGGCACGCATGTGAAATATGTTTCTAAAATTGCACAACTTGTTGTAACTCAAAAAAACTTAACTTGTAACGAATGCTGGAATTATTTAATAAATGACAAAAATATTGATCTGTGGTGGTCAGTAGTGCTCCTGCTCTTCACTTCTTGCTGCCCAGAAGTTAGATTGGGCTTATCCCTCAGTAAAGTTACAATGTGATGGATACTATCAGAAGTTTGGAAACAGAGTTGGAGGTGTAATGCAGACCACCTTCTAAAGTTTTGTGATAGCAAAAACATTGCTTTAGTACAAATTTTCTTCTTGTAGGCATTATTCAGCATCAGTATTCTGGTGCCTGGCAGAACTTGTGAACCATATCAGCAAGTAGCCAACCTTTGACCTGATTGGCTGAAGTAGAGATGAAAGAAGCTGATGCCAGGGAGTAGGGCATGAACATGTTGCTGTAATACTTACGCTTGCAAACAAAATGCACATTTATGGAGTGTTGTCTTTATCTATTGAGAAAGATGCTAGGCGAGAGATGGCGAGAACGCACAATATCGTGGATCAGTGGCACTTTGGACCCTAGGGAAATTTATAATGCAGGCTGAGACTACCATTTAGCCAAAACAAACCATTCTTTTGCACCATGCTGTGACTTGTGTGTTTCTTTTGTGTGAAGAGCCGCAATCACTTTTCTACTATACATGGTGTGCAGTAACCTGCAAGATATTGTCTGCAGCAGCCTGGAATGACCGCATGGTTTAAAAGTTACGAACCATTATGACCTTAGCACCTACAGGCAGTGCTATTCACGCCCTGTTTTTTTGACTTTGCTTGCATTTTACAGTGCAGTTGTGGTTTGAGAAATGCTACCTGAACACCACCTGTGAACGTAGTCTCCTCTGTAGTATTGTCTCCTCTTTCTGTGTAATGGAACACCATTAACTTAAAGCAAGTTAGTAAATTTATCTTTACATGAATTTTATTTAGGATCCACAATCTCCACACTTTGCTAGAATTTATAACTTTTGATCTGTAATCTCCAGATAAAGTATCTGTTTTTGTATTGGGGTTTTCCTTTTGAAGAATCACTTTGATTTCATATTATTTACCACCTGTGTTCTGACCTTTGTTTTCACTCCTCCCTTCAATTTTAACAGGGTCGTATTGCTTGTGCCAATGTTCTAAGTGATCTTTATGCCATGGGTGTCACAGAGTGTGACAATATGTTGATGCTGCTTGGAGTCAGCAATAAAATGACAGATAAGGTAAGCTACTATATTAACAAGGGCATCTAAATAATGCTAGTAGTATATTGAAGTTTCCAAAGTTTAATCTTTCTTTAAAGATAATGATCAATTAACCAATGTAATAGTAGAAATGAAAAGAAAAAGAATTACAGGTGGTAAATTGTGAACAAAAGCACTAGGAGTACATGGCATCTGTGAAGCAAACACACAAACAGCATTTCATATTCGTACGCTTAGAGTCATTGAGTCATACAGCACGGAAACAGACCCTTCAGTCCAACCAGTCCATGCCAGCCATAATCCCAAATTAAACTAGTCTCACTTACCTGCGCTTGGTCCATATCTCTCTAAACATTTCTTATTTGTGTACTTATCCAAATGTCTTAAATATTGTAACTTGTACCCACGTTCATCACTTCCTTTCTGTGCAAAAAGTTGCCCCTTGTGTCTTTTTTTAAATCTTCCTCCTCTCACCTCAGAGATATGCCCCATAGTCTTGAAATCCCCACGCTGTGGAAAAGACTCTTGCCATTCACCACTTCTTTCCTTTTAGTTTTAAAGAAAGATACATGTCCAAGATAGCAATTGCTAACTGAGCGATTGATAATTCTTGCTTCTTTTAATCAGTGTTTTGCTGGGTACAGTTAAAATGGTCTTCTCAGGCTCCAGAACAACAAAACATTTATCTTTAGAATGCAGATAAGACCAGAATTACTATCTCCAGGCTGCAACTGTCAATTCACAGTACATGAGTATTTTGACATTGTTGTGTTGGTGAGTATTTTATATGTAACTGAGAAGTAAAGACTGCTGGCTAAGTTGGTAAAGCAGTTTAGTGATTTTTTTTTTCTTTTTACATAAAACTTTCAAAATATATAATTATAGAGTTTTTGTTCATAATCATTTCTAGAAGAATATAGAACTTTGTGATTGTCTGGTGTTCTAGGTTTCTAGGGTTAAGTTATGGTTGTATGACTGCGTAATGAGCAGAGGTGGGTTCTTCTCAATGAGAGCGAATCTGTGGCGGCCACTTTTGTACATATCTATCTGAACATATGTTCCAGGGTAAATTTGCCAGAGGTGTTGAAACAGTCATTCCTCACTCTCAGCCAGAACCTGAATATCTAGACCAAGGTGTAATGCTTTTACAAAGAAAAACAACCACATGAACCCTACCCTATAAAACTGTACACTGTCAGTACTTAGAAGGAAATTTTTAATCACTCTACAAAGAGTGCATTCCAGGCCTCAAGTCAGTTCTGGCATGGAAGTTTATATTGATAATTACATCTCATATTAAGATTTTACCATTGATTTCTGTGTTTGCAGCCTTGGGGAGTTATTAGTTTTATCTGTTAATAGTTTATCTTTCCCTGTGGTCCCCTGCTGGTAGCTGTCTAGCAAGTATTTCAGATGAATGCAGTTGCTAATTGCGGAGAGTATGGACTGCATCTGCATGCATTTCTGTATTATCTGGATTGTGGTAAGTCAGCATGAAAGCAATAATAATTTGAATGTAGATTACAGAATGTCAATAACGTAAACCATGCTCATGCTGACTTTGTTACCCTTTTTACGCCAGGTTTGAGCCCAGTTCAAATCTCTTCTGACCACAAATGAAAAGGCTGCTATCTGAATTGGATTTGGGCAATTTTGACGCTAGGTTTTAGTTGTTAGATGCAGTCCAACGTTGCTACTTTGCAGTCACAATCGGCAAACTCATTTAGAGACCATGTGGGTGCCTCAAGTGAAATGTGAAACAATTCAATTTGATCAGTTGGAGTGTTGAACCACTTGTATGCCTATCCCTGGGCCCTTGTAAATTAAATATAAATGTTTACGTCAGTGTTCCTTTTGGGTTGTTTTCTTAAACTTGGATATTTACTGATCAAGGTGTTCTGACTCTGGATTGACCAGTCAGCAACTTAATGCTGCAAATAACAGCCTTTTTCAAATCCTTGGATTTGTGGAATTCAAGTAGAATAACATAATGTATAAGAAATAGATCTAAGTTATCTCAGTCAAATAGATTG
This sequence comes from Ginglymostoma cirratum, assembly GCA_024137785.1. Lineage (NCBI taxonomy): Eukaryota > Metazoa > Chordata > Chondrichthyes > Orectolobiformes > Ginglymostomatidae > Ginglymostoma > Ginglymostoma cirratum. Next base: position 4,492,546 of record JAHRHZ010000046.1, read on the forward strand.
GGTTATCAGGAACCAGTGCCTTAATATTGGCTCCTGCCAGGCCAAGCATTAGATCTGCTTTTGAGAGGTTGGGGCTATTTTGTATGATTGGGTAATTGGCAGGAGGTCTGCATTTAACCCAGCCGTATATCAGTCTCTAATATAATGACTTAATAAGCAAGAAATAGAAAACAGTTTTGATTTGACCTCTTAAAACAATTGCTAATTATAGATAATTGATATTGGCCTTTTGCATGTTACTTGCAACCCAAGCAGGTTAAAACAAAAGTGGAGTGGTTCGGTATGCAACATAAAATTTATATCCTGACTTGTATAACAGATTATTAAAAAATGTTTTAACAGCTGAAACTGGCTTTTAAAGGTAATTTTAAAGTCTAATTGTGTTTTACATACAGGAGCGGGACAAAGTAATGCCACTAATAATACAGGGTTTTAAAGATGCAGCAGATGAGGCAGGCACATCAGTAACTGGTGGACAAACGGTATTAAACCCATGGATCATTTTAGGAGGTGTGGCCACAACAGTCTGCCAACCGAATGAGTTCATCATGTAAGTTTAATCTTTGTATCTACAATTATTCTAACGGAAGAATGGTTGAGATGTTTAATGAATCAAAGGTTATGGGTATTTTTGCGTTGTTCAAGACAAATGCTTGTATTTGTTGTTCAGGGATTTTTCATTTAAAATTTCTAGTAAATTTCATCCCAAGTTTATGAGGGATTGACTGTAAACTGAAATGGATTGGAACTGATAGCTGTGGAGCTACAATTTAACAGTATGCACTTGCTTTCTTTTCCACTCTGTTAACAGTCTGTGCAATTCATTAAACCCAGCCAATAGTGAACTTTTCGAGTCACCTAAAGGTTACAATCCAGTTGACACAAAATGCTGAACAATATGGCACTAAAAAAAATTGTAAGTGTCAAAATCTTGCATTATCCGCAATCAATATTCAAGTCCTCACTAAAGAATAAAAATTAGCCCTGAAAAGGCAGGTAACAGATTTCTCCAATGCATCGTAGTAATTGGATGTTACAAATGGACAAAATATCAGGTATTTCTTTCTTCCCACGGGAATTTACAGTCGTTATTTTTTTTTAAAAAATGCATCTGAGGTGTTAAAATAGAAGCCCAGCTCATTCCCACACATTTTAGATGAAATATCTTCAAATACAGGTGACTACAGTTTGGTTGCACTCAATAAATACTGTGTTGCTTTTCATATGCTGAAAAATGTCTCTAAACTTTTTTGTAGCAATTTTAAGTTGCAGACATAATTTGTTCAAATTCATTCATAATAAACAACATTTTATAAAGCTTAATACCTCGTTCTGTCAATGTACTAATTGTTTTATTTCTGAACTGTCTTTTCAAGTACAAATCTTTGTTGAGCTCATCTTTCAGTCATTATCTTTGAGATGGAAAGCACAGCATTTGGCATTTATGAACACAACCTTGTGTAATGCCACTCTGACATGAGTATTTTTAAGTACTGACTACCCATTTTCTTTTTTTACAGTGGGTGTTGGGCATTTTCAGTGGATCCTGAAACTTATTCATTTTTGATTACTCAAAATATGGTATTATTTTCCAAGTTAGCTTGAAACCAGTAGAAGAAACTTTTATTTTGTCAAGTTTGCATATTCCAAAAAATTTCATCTTGTCGGGGGGAAGCATAAATTTTTAATGTTATCCATTAGAAGTGGTCATTTTGACAGGTTGAACACTCAAAAATTTCACAGAAGAAAGTTTTGACTTTTTGAACCTTAAAATGCATCAATCTAGAGTCGGAATTTGCTGCAAATTTATGTACTTAATGTTCCTTTTCACGCCACGAGTTGCAGTACATTTTTTACATCAGAATTCAGTACAATATCAATGTAACCAAAATGTAATAGGTACAAAAATGAATTTTATGTACAATGCATTTCAAAGTAGTTATATTTTCCTTAAGAAAAAAGATCATGACTCGAAGTATTGATGCAATGGAAATCTAAGTGACACTTTTAGCTGTGCTTGTTTGTATTTAAATGAATACTGTGTGGAAGCAAGTACTTCTGATTCATGTTTGAACCAGAAAATACTTAATTTCTAAGGTTTCCAAGTCTTCCTAAGACTCTTGTAGGAAATATCTGTAAGATCTATATACGCATTTAAGCTGTGATGGTACGATGGCTTTAAGAGATGTGTTTCGTTCTAGTTTCATTCTATGAAGAGAGGTTGAGACAGAGGTGTGGAGCAGACTGTTCCAAACCAATAAACAGCTTGAGAGGCCTTGGAGTTTTTCTTTAAAAGTTGGAACAATAGAAACAGTGTGAATGGGTGGAGTCAAGTTCCCACAGAACCAGGGTTTTAGTTTAGCTTTCAGCAGATGCTGGGATTTTGAAGCTGTCATACATCTCTCCCTGCTACAGCAAAACACTTGAGTACTCTTCCTGCCGGAATTTTCTCTTAATGTTCTTTCCTCCTGAACTGGAAAAACATTTGCATATGAGACAAATTATTTTACTGAATTTGCCTTTGCCAAGGGTATGTTTATGTAATATTACTATACTGGAACAGTCAATGTTTAGCAGTTAATCATCTATTATTCTGTTAAGCTTTCCAATAAAGTTAAAGTTAGACCAGTTTGTCTGTCTTTTATTTGTATTTTAACTGTAGAGTAAAAATAAAGAGCGTTTTACATGAAAAGTGTAACCAATCGAATTACTTCTGGAAAACAGCAACTCTTACTTTCCTTTAAGAAAAATGTAGGGTCTAAGCCTATTGATATATTTGAAGGCGTTTGTTCTGGTCCAAAACAGTGAGCAGGCTGGATACAGTAGATAGGGAGAAACTGTTCCTTCTGGGAAAAGGAACAAGAGCAAGTGGGTGCATGATGGGGCCAGTGGCCATCTGCGCCATAACATTTCTGTGATTCTGTGAAGTGCACTGATGGAAAAGGCCTGGTATTTGCAGAAAACAAGATGGCTCACAGATGTATTATTGAACAAATGTGTATATTTTTCACTCCAAGACAACAAGGAGGGATTTTAATTTCCCAAACGTAGACTGGGACTGCCCTACTGTTAGGGGCTTGGATGGAGAGGAATTTAAGTGTGCTCAAGAAAAATTTCTGATTCGGTATGTGGATGTACCTACTGGAAAAAGTGGAAAACTTGACCTAATCTTGGGAAATAAGGCAGGGCAGGTAACTGAGGTGTCACTGGGGGGAGCACTTTGGGGCCAGTAATCATAATTCTATTAGTTTTAAAATAGCGATGGAAAAGGATAGACCGGATCTGGAAGTTAAAGTTCTAGATTGGAGGAAGGCCAATTTTAATAGTATTGGGCAAAAACTTTCAAAAGTTGACTGGGGTGGGAGTGGATGTTCGCAGGTAATGGGATTGCTGGAAAATGGGAAGCCTTCAAAAATGAGATAATGAGAGTCCAGAGACAGTATGCCCTGCTAAGGTGAAGGGCAAGCCTGGTAGGTGTAGCAGATGTTGGATGACTAGAGAAATTGAGGTTTTGGTCAAGAGTAAGAAGCATTTGAAAATACAGTTTCAGGCAACATCTTGAAAAATGTCCATATTACAGAGGAGAAAGTGCTGACTGTCTTAAAATACATAAAGGTGGATAAATCCCTGGGGCCTGATCAGGTGTCCCCAAGAACTCTGCGAAGCAAGGTAAGAGATTGCTGGGCCCCTTGCTGACACATTTGTATCATTAATAGCCACAGGTGAGGTGCTACAGACTGGAGGGTGACTAACGTCATGTCACTATTTAAGAAAGGTAGTAAGGAAAAGCCAATGTTTTATTAGGCAAGAACTTTCATAACTTGGGGGCGAATCTTCATAGGTAAAAGGACGGCTGGAAAATGGGAAGTCTTCTAAAATGAGATAATGAGAGCCGAGGGACAGTATGTTCCTGTTCGGGTGAAGGGCAAGGCTGGTAGGTGTAGGGAATGCTGGATGACGAGGGAAATTGAGGTTTTGGTCAAGAATAAGAAGGAAGCATTTGTCAGGTATAGACAGCAGAATCAAGTGAATCCCTAGAAGAGTATAAAGACAGTAGGAGTATACTTAAGAGGGAAATCAGGAGGGCAAAAAGGGGACGTGAGATAGCTTTGGTAAATTGGGGTAATGAGAACCCAAAGCGATTCTGCAAATACATTAAAGACAAAAGGGTAACTAGGGAGAGAATAGGACCCTTTAAAGATCAGCACGGCTGCCTTCCTGTGGAATCACAGGAGATGGGGGAGACGCTAGACAAGTATTTTGTATCTGTTTACTGTGGAGAAGGATATGGCAGATAGAGAACTTGGGGAAATAAATAGCGACCTCTTGAAAGACGTCCTTATTACAGAGGAGGAGGTGCTGAACATATTAAAATGCAAAAGGGTGGATAAATCCCTGGGACCTGGTAGGTGTACCCTAGCACTCAGTGGGAAGCGAGGGAAGAGATTGCTGGACTCCTTGCTGAGATATTTGTATTAACGATAGGCACAGATGAGGTGCTAGAATACTGGAGGTTGGCTAACATGGCGCCACTATTTAAGAAAGTTGATGAGAAAAAGCCAGGAAACCATAGACCAGTGAGGCTGACATCAGTAGTGGACAAGTTGTTGGAGGTGAATCCTGAGGGACAGGATTTACATGTATTTGGAAAAGCAATGACTGATTAGGGATAGTCATCATGGCCATGTGCGTGGGAAATAATGTCTAACTAACTTGGATTTTTTGAAGAAGTAACAAAGAGGATTGATGAGGGCAGAGCGGTGGACATGACCTGTATGGATTTCAGTATGGCATTGGACAAAGTTCCTCGTGGTAGACTTGTTAGCAAAGTTAGATCGCACGGCATATGGGGAGAACTTGCCACTTGGATACAAAACTGCCTTGAAGGTAGAAGACCGAGGGTGGTGGTGGAGGGTTGCTTTTCAGACTGGAGGCCTGTGACCAGCCGTGTGCCACAAGATTGGTGCTGGGCCCACTGCTTTTTGTCATTTATATAAACGATTTGGATGTGAACATAGGAGATATGTTTAGCAAGTTTGCAGATGACGCTAACATTGGAGGCGTAGTGGACGCCAAAGAAGTTTACCCCAGAGTTCAACGGGCTCTTGATCAATTGGGCCAATGGGCTGACGAACAACAGGTGGAGTTTAATTTAGATAAATGTGAGGTGCTACATTTTGAAAAGGTAGATCAGGACAGGACTTGTACACTTAACAGTAAGGTCCTGGAGAGTGTTGCTGAACAAAGACACCTTGGAGTGAAACTTCATATTTCCTTGAAAGTGGAGTCCCAGGTAGATTGGATAGTGAAGGCAGCGTTTGGTAAGTTTACTTTTTATTGGTCAGTGCATTGGGAGGTCATGTTGTGGCTGTATAGGAGATTGGTTCAGCCACTTTTGGAGTCTTATGTGCAATTCTGGTCTCCCTCCTATAGGAAGGATATTGTGAAACTAGACAGAGTTCAGGAAAGATTAACAAGGATGTTGCCAGAATTGGAGGGTTTGAGCTGGAGGGAGAGGCCAAAAATGCTGGGGCAATTTTCCGTGGAGCGTCGGAGTTGAGGGGTGATTTTATAGAGGTTTATAAAATCATGAGGGGCATGGATAGGGTAAATAGGCAAGGTGTTTTCCCGGGGGAGGGGGAGGGGGAGGGAGTCCAAACCTGGAGGGCATTGGTTTAAGGCGAGAGGGAAAAGATTTAAAAGGCACCTAAGGGACAACACTTTCACGCAGATGGTGATGGGTATACGGAATGAGTTGCCAGAGTAAGTGGTGGAGGCTGGTACGGTTACAACATTTAAAAGGCATTTGGATGGGTATATGAATATGAAAGGTTTAGAGGGATATAGGCCAAATGCTGGTGAATGGAAGTCGACAGTGTGGAGCTGGAGGAACACAGCAGGTTAGGCAGCATCAGAGGAGAAGGAAAGTCGACCTCTTGGTTTGGGACCCTTCAGCATCTGCAGTTCTAGCTATCTCTGACAAATAGAACTATGCTTTTATAGGATACCTGTTCGGGATGGACAGTTGAACTGAAGGGTCTGTTTTCGTGCTGTATATCTCTATGACCCAACGTGATTTGGTTGATTTACTGTTAAAAGAATAGAGTGGCTGTTCTGTGGTGAGTACAAATATTTTGTGGTCTGTTGTACTACTGATTGCTTGCCTCTAATTGTATATGCAGCATTAGACTTTGTCTTTTCACACCCTTGACTTTGGTACTTCAGGTATTAACTAGTCATCAGTTATCCAAACTTAACATTTGATCATTTAAATCAAATAATTAGCAATAAGTACAAATAACTTAATTTGAGGAAGCCCTGAAAGAAATCTGAAATAATAGATTAGTGTGGAGCTGGAGGAGCACAGCAGGCCAGGCAGCATCAGAGGAGCAGGAAAGCTGATGTTTTGGGTCAGGACCCTTCTTCAGAAATCGGGCAGGGGGAAGGGAACTCTGAAATAAATAGAGAGAGGATGGGTGGGGCTGGGGAAGGTAGGTGAGATGGTGATAGGTGAGTGCAGGTAGGCAGTGGTGGGAATTGGTCAGTGAGGTGGGAGGAGCGGATAGGTGGGAGAGGAATCTCCCCACCCCTGGCCTCATCCCATGACCAGCCCTCCCTCTCATCCCTGCCTCCTTGACCTGACACAACCTGTCCGTCTTTTCTCCCACCTATCCACTCCTCCCACCTCACTGACCAATTCCCACCACTGCCTACCTGCACTCACCTATCACCATCCCACCTACCTTCCTCAGCCCCACCCATCCTGTCTCTATTTCAGAGCCCCCTTTCACTCCCCCATACCTGAAGAAGGGTCCTGACCAGAAACGTCAGATTTCCTGCTCCTCTGATGCTGCTTGGCCTGCTGTGTTCATCCAGCTCTACACCTTGTTATCTCAGACTCCAGCATTGGCAGTTCTCACTATTTCTGAAATAATAGAATGTTGCTTTCATATATTGCTCTCTTAGCAAGTGTCTGGCCTCACTCCAGCATTAGACAAGTTATACCTGTGCCCTGCAGGGGAATTAGAGGGGTGGTCTTGCACCCTCACTCTTCATGCAGTCTTGGAATACTGAAGTACTGTGTTGTGTTGTACTGGTGTTGTTGTTTTGATATTTTTCTCATTTCACTATCTTTGTAACATAAACACAGCCTTTATAAAAATGTTTAAGGGCAACACTACCACTAGGTGGTGCACCACACACATGCCAAATTGTAATATTGTAAGAATAAAATGCAGCCTGGTGTCTGGGGCATGGGGACTTGTGCTGATTGAATCATTTTGCGATCAATGCAGCCATGTATTCAGTTAGTGACCATTGTGGCCAGCAAAATTCAGTCTGCTGGCTTCAACATAGAACAAAAAAGGAAAATGTGCTGTATCTTTCTGAATTACTGATCAGACCCCAGCTAGATTATTATCACTGTGACACACATGTAAACTGACAATTCTCATCTCAGGCAAAAAAGTGATCATGATGCTGAGTTGACATCAGAGCCCACAGGCTGAAACAAGCAGAATTAGCCAAATAACTGTTGAAAGTACATTGATCTAGGTTTTGCCTGAGGACCAGCCACACTTGATTGTCAGGTACCCTGGCTTACAGTAGTCCACCACGTTCTCAAGGCTTGCATATAAATGGTTGGTTGGGAAAGGTCTAGGAGTCTACAAAATCAAAGCTAACAAAGGAGTTAATCAGTTAGAACAAGACTAGCAAGAATTTTGAGGAGGATATGATAATCTTATGTTAGAGAAATCATCAGTATGTGTATCACTTGCCACACCATGCTTTTCTTTCCAGTGGGAAATTGTAGTGGAAAATTGTTTGTTTTCCCAAACAAGGAAATAACATAAGAACTGTTGGTAAACTGTTGCTTGCTTGAGTGAAAGAAAGTGAATATTTTATCAGCTATAGTTGAAATGAATTCTGAAAATCAATGGCTTATACAACAATATAGCAGTTGTGTTTTCTAATATATCTTCCACTTCAATTCAAAATGTATCATCAATAGATGTCATTGAATCTGTTTTTCCCACCATGTTCAGATTATTTTTAACTTTCTAAAAATCTGATGTGTTTTCCACTATAATTGTGTATGTCTTTCAGTGCATACAAAAATATTCTTGTATCCTTCTATTTCCTTTTTAGAAGTTTAGTGAAATTGATTATGCCAGGGTAACTATTTTTAATTGTATTACCAAGACAAGTTCTCAGGGTGTTGATTTGTCTTGTACTAAAAGTTGTTCAGTGGATATTGGTACATATCGTCAACATTTCCAGAACTTCATATGCAAATAACTAAGACCCAGCCTCATGACTAATGATATTGATCATCTTTGCTGCACAGTATAGTTGAATGTACCGTTTTATTGACTTTGCTCTTGAAACAAATGGGGGGAAAGGTATTAATTTTGCATCATTTTACAGAAGTTTGAAGTAAAAGCAGTTCACAGGTCTTAAAACATGGCTGTGTTATGCTGTTCTGTTTTTGACTAAGCTCTTTGTTTTCAATATCACAACATTTTTTTTATTAAAAAATCATGGGATTTATAGAAGTTAGTTTTCAATGCGTAGTGATATGTTGTTCTCCAGTCACTCTATAGAACTATGTATGCTGTGCTGGGCGGATTCCTAGGTCATCCAAAGCTGTTGGCCAAATCTTCTGTTTTGAGCTAACTTAATTTGCACAGTTGTTCATGTTGGATGTTATCCAGTAGTTTAGGCATTTAGCTTAACTGTTAAGTTAACAATTGAAGTTACAAAGTATTCATGGTGCATTTCTTTACAATATGGTAAAATTATTTTGCAGGCCGGACAATGCAGTACCAGGCGATGTTTTGGTACTAACAAAACCACTTGGAACTCAAGTAGCAGTTGCTGTGCACCAGTGGCTTGATATAGTGAGTTATTGGACACTAATAATGGTGCAGTATTTAAGTTATTTTACATAGTTAACTATTTCTACCTCTAATCACTTTTTTAAAAAAGTACTCATGAGTAATGTTCAAAATTCAATTTAAAGCTGTATGTTCATCTCAGAATTCTCAATTCTTCATATGATTGTTTTGATGAAAAATCTAATGCCATAAGATGATCCTTCACATGCTTAGTTTCTTTTTGAGAACTTAAAAAGTTCTCCATTTGTAAACTTGTTTCTCACTGGCTATTTGAAATGCAATACTTTTTGGTTGTGGCATTCTGGTGGTTGAATTTCTATGTTGTATGCTATACATTGGTAATTTTAGGACTTTCTGTTCCTGACATGTACAGTTGTCTGCTTTGCCGTGCTTATAGGAAATTCAGCTATGCTTTGCTTTTGATCGCCATCCATCAGACAAATTCCTGATCAATAAAGTTTGATGCCAGGAGTGCATGTTTGTAGACATACTTTTAATTTGCAGAAAGTATTTTCTGTATAATTTTAGATGAAGAATTTTAATTTTATATTATCTGTACCATATTTTTACGAACAGCCAGAAAAATGGAATAAGATTAAGCTTGTTGTCACTCAAGAGGATGTGGAGTTGGCTTACCAGGAAGCAATGATGAATATGGCACGATTAAACAGAACCGGTATGCCCCAAGTGATTTGTTCCATTATTGATAACTAATGCCATAAGAATATTTAAATAATTTATCCTTCAAAAAATGTCTCATTCTCATTGAGAATGTAAACTAGATTATAAATGTGCTGTTCTTGCTGGTCTCCCTTAACAAATAGGTGGCTATTCTGTGGTATTATATCTGAAGTGCAGAAATAATTGCCTAACTCTCTGCCATCCTCTACATAGAATAAAAGATTCTGCTCCCCCAACCACCCATTTTCTGAGTAATATGAGAATGCAGGAAGTTTATTTAAGTTCAGTTAAGCTCGGTTATTAGTGTCTTTGCTGAGTTAGGTCAATTACTAATCATCCTCCATCAATATACTTGCTTAATTGAGCTTGCAAACTTCGACATATTATCAACCTCTTTAGTCTGTTATCTCATAGTCTCTACTTTTTTTGCTTTACCTACCTACCTTCTTTCAGGCCAGAATAGAGAATTAACTGAACACTAGCCAATCATGAAAAATGAAACACTGTTCCATATTTATGCTAAACAATCAAATGCTTCTTCTTTTGCTGCAAAATTAATGAAGAACTTTAGAAGTTAAAGTACCAATTAATATCTAATTTGGCAATTATATTTTAAATTGATATGACTGTATGTAATTGCACATAATGGATTATTACTCCAGGCCTCTGGATTGCCAGTCCATTAATATAATTATTGCATTATCAAATTGATTTTTTTTCAGGACTCTTCTTGAGATCTTGTCAAGGGCTACTTCTTAGTTTTTAAGGACACCTTTTCCATTCTTGATTACTCATTAAGTAATGCAGTCCTGTAACAGCAGGACCTTTCGTACTTGTGTTAATGCTTGTGGTTTTTGACTTGCAAAGAAGCAGAATTGGAAGAATTTGTCAGTATTGTCAATGCAAATCAACAAACCTATGCTTGATGATGGGCAGATTACCGGGGAGGTGGAATTCTGAAGGGTGCTACTAATTATCATTTGGAAGGAGACAAATTGATCCAGGACAGCCAGTGTGGATTTGTTATGGGATAGCTGTGACCAACTTGAATTAATTTTTGAGGAGGTAATAAAGAAGGGTTGATTAGAATGAAATGGTTGATATAGTTTCTTGGATTTTAGGCAAACTTTTGACAAGGTTCCAGATGGTGATATTGGAAGAAAAGTGAAAGACCCTGGGACTGTAGGGCAAGTGGCAGATTGTCTATGTAGAAAGCAAAGAATAATGATTGATTATCATTTTTGTGATTGAAAAGGCTGTTCCCAATGACATTTTGCAGGCCTCGCTGCTGATATCCCTTACGTCAGGTGATGCATATCACTGATTTAAACTTGTATGAATAGAAATTATTGAGTTTTCAGACAGTAGGAAAACAGTAGGAAAATGTGGAGGAATCTTGGAGTGAACATACACAGTCTTGGCATGTAGCCAAACAGCTAGAAAAAGTTACAGTCAAGGATGTGAGATGCTTTCTGTTAATAATCGAGGCATGGGAGCTGAGTGCAGGGGAGATTATGCTCGGTTACGTTGCCATGAGTCACAACTGAAGTACTGCGTACAGTACTGGTCGCTGTAGGAAGTATGTGATTGCATTAGAGAGAAGATATTTGAGGATATTCCAGGTCTGGAGAATTTTAGCTTCCAAGGAAATGTTCTATCTAAACCATATGGGCATACAGCAATCCAGTAATTCCCATGCTGGCTGTGCACAGGTCAGCCCCTTTTAAGATAGTAAGTGCTTGTATTTGCACCAAAAGAATCTAATCTGTTTTTAAAAAAAAAAAATCAGCCGCATTGTCCCAAAAGAAGAGGGAGCATTGGGCTGGAAGTTTTAATTTTGGAGCATGGGAGGCTGATGGCAATTTAGTTGAGCTATATAAAATTTGAGGGTCTAGCAAGTGGGGTTGATAATATACTTCATAATTCTATCACTAAGATGCAGGACCTCTGTTTAGCTGCCTTTACCATATACCCCTTTCTGTTGTCTACCAAGTAAAACTGTCCTTGAGGCTCCTCTGCCTTGATCCAGAACCTGTCTTTTTTTTTTCCTGTTTTATTCTGTGTTCATCCAAGCCATCTCTGAATTTACCTGAGATAATAGGTACTGCAGATGCTGGAGAATCCGAGATAACAAGGTGTGGAGCTGGATGAACACAGCAGGCCAAGCAGCATCATAGGAGCAGGAAAGCTTGACGTTTCGGGCCTAGACCCTTCTTCAGAAATGGGAAATGAGAAATCAGAATTCACCTGACCCATTAGATCCACTTCCTGTTTCCTTGATCCAATTCACGTTAAGTTCCTTGTCTTCTGGGCTCCCTATGATAACTAACGTAGTAAATAGTTTCCTCCCTTCAAGTATTGTTTGCCATCACCCTTTTGGTCTTCTGATTTATGAATGGTACTTCCACCATGCAACCTCCTCTCTTTCCTTGAGTAAGTGTTCAGCTCTGAAACATAAGCCTTCAACCTCGTGTTTGAATCTCTCCTATGCTGATTTTCATCACTACCATCACTGTAATTATACTTATGGCATCCCCTCTCTCAAAACTGCATGACAATGTTGTACTATCCCTCATGAGGGGAGGAGGCAGCCTAGTGGTATTATCACTAGACTCTTAATCCAGAAATTCAGCTAATGTTCTGAGGACCTGGGTTTGAATACCGCCTTGGCCGATGGTGGAATTTGAATTTAATGAAAGAAAAATCTGGAATTAGGAATCTACTGATAACGATGAAACAAACCATTGCCGATTGTCAGAAATACATATCTGGCTCACAAATGTCCTTTAGGTAAGGAAATCTGCCATCTCTATTTGGTCTGCCAAGAGAAATTGATCTAAACTATTTTAACAATAAGATTTTGCAACTGAGCACTGAGATACACAGCCTAACCTGTGGTTTCTAATTAAAGAAATGAGGAAACAAACCATCGTTTTTCTTCCTTTGTATTCAACAAAAATAGCGACTATTCTCTGCACATGTTGCACACAACCATCATTCTAACTGAGGTTAGCTGAATTTATTACAAGCATATATCAGACTTCCAAGTTATCTTGATTTGTGAAGTTTGGTACTATGTTAAATTGCTAAATCATCTTGACAAACTGATCCAGACATCAGTTTGATTAACTTAGAATAATTGTGGCTTTTTATTTTTAAGTCTAGAACATTGCTTTCTCTATGAATATGGAGATTTTGATACAGCTCAGCTGCTTGACTAAATTGAAGGTTTCTGAAATTTAAAACGTGACTTTAGGGGTTTGTTTTCAAGTACATTGGTTGATATTCTTATTCTTGATTGTTCATTGCTTAACCTGAGAATGGAGAGCTTTTAGAAACCAGTTAGGACAGCTATGAGTTTCAAGAGCATTGAATATTAAGCTTTCTGATGTGACACTTATTATCTAATGTTAGTACTTAGTATTAATTCCTGATTTCTTCGCACAGAATTTTACGTATATTCAAAATTACAACACATCTGCAAACAAGTTGTGATACATGCTTGTTAATGCATTCATGTCTGCTCTAATTTCCTGCTTTGCAGCTGCCGGCCTTATGCACACCTTCAACGCACATGCAGCCACGGATATTACAGGCTTTGGGATTCTTGGGCATGCTCAGAACCTGGCAAAACAACAACGAAATGAAGTGTCATTTGTGATCCATAACCTTCCTGTCCTTGCTAAGATGGCAGCAGTGAGCAAAGCGTGTGGGAATATGTTTGGATTGATGCATGGCACTTGCCCTGAAACATCAGGTAACTTCTATAATGTTTTGAAAATGGGTGATTTTTAATCCAGTAGACATGACTGAGCAAACAGGCAGTTCCAGTTTTGTAATGTATAATAAGTGAACTGCCTGCTTGGCTCAGTTGACTCTGCCCCCATGATAGGATTTAAGGACATAGCCTTGTTTGACACCTGGGGCAGTCGTAGTTAATTCATTTGGGATCTGTCTGCCTGTAAAAGAAAGACTTCCATTTGTGGTTTTCAAAGCCACTAAATTTGTCAATACTTTCAAAATGAAGTCATTGTTGTAATGTAGGAAACACTGCAGCCAATTTGCACATTCCATAAACAGCAATATGGTAATGACTAGATAATCAGCAATACTCCATGATTAAACCAGATTGTTGGCCTTGATTTTTGTGCGCAAGCCCTGGAGTGGGAACTTAACTCAGGAGCTTGTGGTGCAAGTGAAGTGCTACCAACTGGGCCATGGCTGATCCTGGATATTGAAAATCCCACAGCTTGAAAAAGAGAGTCTCAGCCAAAAGTTCTTTGTCAGACACAGGAATAAGTGGATCATTCACCTCAACTTTGATTTTTTTTTTTGTGCAGAATGGTTGACACATTTCCATACATAGTCACTGTAGTTCAAAATATAATCTGTCTGCTGTTCTAACTATTTAAGATAGTTATGTAAATGCCAGTATTTTATTTCTATGATATATATTGTAGACTTGAACAGATGTAAAAATTGTGTGGATTTAAATTTTTTAGCATCACACTTTCTTCAAACCATATTGCTGTACTTTGGCTGGGAAATTTATCTAGTGCTACATGGCCTGATTATTTAGCTCCTGGAGCCAGTCAATGTAATACTTCTGCAGTTATCGAACATGTGTTCTACCTAGGTCAGTACTGGGTAAATGCTTTTCTTCTTTTTCTGAGTTGTTGCCTGCTCATTTGAAGGTGCTCATACTTGCTGAATTATTGCTGAATTTCGTTGTTGCTAACTATCCCTTAATACCTTACCCCAATCGCACTCTTTACATTTGAACTTGAAGCAACATGAGTGCCATTCATTTCTGGGGCGTTGCGATTAGGCCCAACACTATCCTCTTTCGTGCTTCCCGGTTGAAATCCGCAAATGCTGAGTGTGAGCAGGAATCCTGCCAGTTTCATGATAAACCCATCACTATTGGGTAGGTACTGGGTGCCCCTTGCAATGGCCCCATAATGTGGGCAGATGCTCCTTCAGTTTTAGCTATCACCATGTTCTGACGGCTGACTTGTGAAATATTTTTATTTGCAGGAGGCCTCTTGATCTGTCTTCCACGGGAACAAGCAGCTCGGTTTTGTGCAGAAATAAAATCACCAAAATACGGCGAAGGTTATCAGGCATGGATAATTGGGATTGTGGAGAAGGGCAATCGTAGTGCCAGGATCATAGACAAACCACGGATCATTGAAGTAGCTCCAACAATTGCAACACAAAATGTTAATCCAACTCCTGGTGCCACGTCTTAAAAAAAAATGCACATAGAAAAGGTGACTTGGTGCAGTTTTGATGCCATCCCAAGAAACTTTGTAAATTTAACTTGTCTGCCTTGTGTTGGCCTTTTGGCAGATCATGCGTGGATACAAAAAAAAATCCATTGACCTGTTTTTCTGTTACATTAACTGAAGATGCACCTAATACTAAGGCAGCTTCTAAGTTGAGAACTTAATATCCAATACTGTTGATTCATTTTGAATCTTTAGACACTTACTGTCTGTGCCGCATAGGCTCTCTTAAAGTGCTTCACGTAGAGCACACCTTACCAACAGCAGTGCAGCAGCATTTCATTTGTCTGATCACTATATTAGATGAAAATTACTTGTCAGCAAATTTGTTGCCTTGAAAGCTTTTCAGAAAGAGTTACAGTTGTTATAATGATTAATGGAATGCAGCAGTTTGCATGATTTCATTTGGTCTTTGGTTTGTAATGTTTTTTCACACGGTTAAGATGTATTGTTAGTGTTGACTTTACTCAGTTGATCTGTCTGTAAAAATGAGTAGGTCCTCTGTGCTATATTCGCATGGCCAGCACTTCACTTGGAAGAGAAATATTTCTTTCCAGTATGGTAAATCTTAAACAATAATGTTATCATGGTATGTTTTCTATTATTTTGTAGCAAACACAGATGTATGTGTTAGTTTACACTGTGGTTCGCTGTTTTATCATGCAGAAAATGTTACAGACCAAACGAAAGGCTACTGTAAAATACTCTAAGATTGAAGCTCAGAATGAACTACACTATGACTTTTTAAAAATATAATAATCAATTATGTTGACATTATGTGCTGTGGTTATTAGTGTTAATACATTTTATATTTTGTAAAGTGATATCTGCATCTGCTTTTCTATAAATACAAATAATCTTTAGCATAATGCTGCTTAGCTTTTATTTTTTTAATTATACTCTATCAATTCTCTACTGGTCTGTTTAATGTGATTTATATTGCTGGTGTCAAATCTTGAAGTTTAACGTAATAGTAGTCTAATGAATATTTGAAATGCCTCTTCCTCTCCCCACAACCCCCGTCAGCCCCCACCTTGTTGTATGTTACTTTATTGGTAAGCACATGCGTTTGTTTCTATAATCATATATGTTAAAAGTGTATAAAGATTAGGATTTTGTTTCTTGGGGTCTTTTTTTTTCCTGCTTTTTCCACCTCCTTTTCTTCCCTTACCCCTTTCCAATAGAAGTTTCATATAGCACAATAACCCAGTTCATTAAATTGGAAATTTGTTGAATTTGTTGTTGATTTCATTTTTCCCATTTCCTTACTACCCCTGCATTGTTGTTTTGATTAATTTGTTCTTTTAAGGTTACTTTCAGTAATGCAGTGAGAGATAAAATAGCTGTGACTTAAGGCTGATTCAGAATTCCACGTGCAGCTTTCTGACCATAGGAGATTTGTTTGTTCTGATGTGTGTCACCTTCATGGTGAAGTTCATATTGTGTCTGTGTTTGTGCATTTGTGTTTGAGAACGTGGACGCTTAAGGAGTTGCATTTTTAGTTTGTTTTAAACAGTTCTCTTCAAATAGAAGGGTATTGCTGTCTCTGACATCGTGGAAAACTTCAGTTACTGTCCTACTATGGTCAACTGGAAGGGGTGTCTATAATACCACAAATTTATTCCATCTGTTTACAAACCATTTCTTTTTAACAAAAGCAACAAGTTTGCACTCTGATAGCAACAATAGGTACCCATTAAAGACTTCTAACCAGTCATAATGGACAAAATACAAGCAGAACGGATAATCTAAAGGCGGAGTGGAAAAGAAATATTGGAGGATCAACACATGACAGACGTGAAACAAGTTGTTTACATTGCTTTTTTTGTGCATGAGGTGTTTGTTAGAATCTAGTTTATTCAGCAGCCTAGGTACCTTTCTGGGACTTTCGGGAGAAGACCCACATGGTGGATGGCAAGTGTCTCCGATGATTTCGTTTTTGTTTTTGTGTCACTGAGTAGCACTGTCAAATGATACTGACCCTTGATTGTGGGACAGACTGTTTGTTTTTCTTCTACTCAGTACAGTGCTAACATTTCAGGTACAAACCCTAACCAGTTCTGTTCAAGCACTAAACTTAAATTTTTTTCCCCTCATTTCTCCACAGATGCTACCTTCCTTGCTGCTTCCATCAACTGCAGTTTTTATTTCCAATTTCCAGCATCTGTAGTGTTCTGCCTTTAAGGAATGATGCTCTGCCTTCCAGCATAGCCCATTTAATGAGTTAATCATGATATCAGATCTCTTGGGAGTTGCTGAATCATTGTATTGACTTTATTCATGGTTTACTTTTTAAAAACCTGCACACTAATGCAACTGTTGCCTTTTTCTGGTTAACTTTCATGGGTTAGAACAATTTTCAAATTTCAATTTTTTAATTGTTTGTATTTCTCGAGCAAGTGCCAGTTTGCAGCTCCCATGGTACTACTTAATGTCTTTCAGTACATCAACTTACTCAAGGGATTCAATTTTGATCTTTGCAGTTGCGGTGGCCAAATCTATTAAAATACCTGTCATCAAAGCCCAACGCCTAGAGCGGCATTTCAGAAAACTCGAGGAATGAAATGATAGATACTGTAATTTTTAAGTAAATGTGCAAAGAAATTGTCAGGCTTTTTTTATTGAGATCTTCAAATATAGTTGAAGACTGCAAAAGACTGAGTACTGCCTCATTTGTTTAATTTTTAAAGGAGTGAAGCATGAACCTGGGAATTGTAAAGACCGTTTGCCTTAACATCAGTGCTGGGAGAGAATGCCCAAGAGCATTCTAGAGAATGCTATACATGTTTGTCTAAATCTTGTAAAGGTTGTGAGAAAGAGGTGGTATGATGTTTGGTTTATAAAATGGCTGTGCCTTAGATATCTTAAATTCTGGGTAGGTTTTTTTGAAAAAGGTATTCCAGAGGATTCTCCATTGTATTCTTTTTGCTTACTATTAATACTGCAGCTCATAAGTTGAATAGAAAAGTTTTCTTTTTGAAAAAAAACAAATGAGCCTTTTTGAAGCTTCTTGAATCGAATTTGAAAAGGGTAATCCAGTGGATACAAATCTACTTGTTTTCTGATACCAGGTAAAGTTCTAACAGTAAAAGGAATCTACAGATAGCATTAACTCTGAATTCTACCTCCTGTTTGAAGAGAACCACAATTAAAGTGGATGATCCAGAGCCATCTAGTGGTAATTATTCTATACCATCTGGATGTAAGCGTCAATTGAGAATATATACTGAATTGTCTCTAGACATTTGTTTCAATTTACGAACAAGTTGGCCTCTTTTATAAGCTTAGGACCAGCTGGACAAAGGACTGCAGCAACCTGCATAGGAGTTCTGACAAGCCAAATGTTTAAAAGGTTTTTTGTCTGAAATAAGCTGCTTTATGGACCAGTATTTTGTTGAAACGTTTGGAAAACCAAATGCTGGTAGTTTGCTCCACGTTGAGCTTCAAGCACCTTTGTAAATCAAGAGACCAAATAAAGAGTGAAAAAGATTGTACTTATCACTAATTCTGATCTCAAATAAAATCTGAAAATTGTGGTCACAAGTGCAGGTGTATGATCATAATTTAACTTTTTAACCCATTCTTGCTGCCATTTTAATGCTCTTTAGCTTGACGCACCACAGCAGTGACATGAGAGAAACTCATGTTCAGGCATCAGATTGGTCAGTTTTCCACGAACCAACTTCTAAATGGACACCACATCCAACATATGTATCTTAAATAGGTTGGTGAGGAATACTGCTGAGGTTATTCTATTTATTTCATTCAAAGGAACAATTTTCTCAGCAACACATTTCAAAATACTGTTGCTACAGAAATGTTGTTCCTAGACTATAGAAGCTTTTATTACTTGAAGACACCTTTAGCCTATCAAGTCCCCATGGCTTTGTAGTTACCAAGATAAATGGTAAGTCTTAACTCATTTATGATCCAAGGATTTGAACTTTTGTGTTGAAGGAATGGATGTCACCGCTGTTTCAACAGAACTCAGCATGCTTTATTTAAATTCTGGGTTCGTTGATGCCTTCCTACTAATAGATATGTAAATATTTGAGATTTTCATAACTTGAAAAAACTGCAATTGCTAGAAATGTAAAAGCTGTGAGATCAAATTAGTGTAGAGTGGGACCCCTCACTAGTGAGGAAGAATTAGATGCTGGATCTCCTAGCCTGTCAGATCGTCGGGCTGCTCCAGGAGTCCACCCAGCTGTGTCGGCACTAGTGGGGTTGCAGATAGACCTGCAAAGAAAGCCTGGTGGAATTCTAGATCCACGTGAGCCTTTCAGCTTTGGGCAGGGAGAGGGTACACCTCCTGAGAGTGGACCAAGTGGAGTGAAAGAGTTGGGTTACAAGTCGTGTGGGTAGGAAGAAAGGCTATTTCCCCCAATAGGCAAAGTTCACCTTCCAAAGATGGTATGTCCTGCCATTTTAAAAATGGCAACCTACTCTCGCACAACTGCCCAGGCCAATCATTAGATATTTTTAATCAACCTATTCAGACACATGTCTGGCACAGATAGGACTTGAACCCAGACCTAGCCCAAAGAGCCCTCCGGGCCAATTCTATAATAGTTTGGGCAGAGTATGCTTATAAAAAGGTCAATTGACCCTTAATTGTTTAGATTCAGTGGGTGGGATGCCAATTTTGATACCCGCTGAATTTTTGAGCAGATGGGAGGGTAGCAAGTTAACTGGACATCCAACCTCTTCATATTTGGCAAGCCACCCTGCTCAAAACATATCAGCACAGTTATGTAACATCAAATCCACAAGTGGAAATCCCACCATTGCAGCTTTTAGATTGAATTTGGTTAACTAAATTGGAAATCTAAAATTGTCCTCACTAAAGATTAACAAGTAGAAGATCAGGTCAGGCAGCATCTGTGGAAAGAAGCAGACTTGACATTTTAAGTCCATTATTTTTCATTAGAATAATAGCTTCTTAATCTTTAGTGAGGATAATTTTTTAGTTGTTGTTTCAGATTTCCAGTATCCACAGACTTCTGGTTTTGCTTTTGAAGGAGCTATTGGATTGTAAATTGTAAAATTTTTAGGGAAAGAGACTGGTCATTTAAAAACAGAGTCTGACCTTGATGTGACTCCAGATCCTAAGTATAAACTGAAGACTGTGGATGCTGTAAATCAGAAACAAAAACAAATTTCTAGAAAAGCTCAACAGGTCTGGCAGCATCCATGGAGAGAAATCAAAGTTAACGTTTCAGGTCAGATGACCCTCAGAACTGATCCAGATCTAATCTTCAGAATGTCTCTTAACTGCCAAGCAAACAACTAACAAAAACAGAAGTTGCAGGAAAAGTTAAAACCTTTAAAAGGCCTGACAGCATCTGTGAAGAGTTAATGTTTCGGGTCTGGTGACCTTTCCTCAGAACTGACGGTAGCTAGGAAAATGTTGGTTTATATGCAGAAAATAGGATGCGGGGAGGGAGTAAGGACTAAGGTGAGGATAGAGCCCAAAGAGGGAAAGAACAGTTGGACAGACAAAGGAGTAGATAACAATCTAGTTGGGAGAGTGCATAGCTGTTAATGGAGACTTAGTAACTAACAATAAGTAGTGTGTAATGGCAGATTGCGATAACAAGGCCTGGTGTTTGTGATAGGGGGCTAGGACAAGGAGGAGTTCAGGCCCTGAAATTATTGAACTCGATATTGAGTCCAGAGGGCTGCAGGGTCTCGAAACAGGAAATGAGGTTGTTCCTTCAGCTTGTGCCAAGCTTCACTGGAACACTTCAGCAAGCCTGAGATAGAGATGTTGGCCAGGGACAGGGTTGTGTGTTAAAGTGGCAGGCAGCTGGAAGTTCAGGGTCTTTTTCACGGACAGAATGTAGATGTGGTCACCCAGTCTATGCTTCATTTCCCCAATGTATAGGAGGCCAGATTGTGTGAAGTGCAGGTAAAGTGCTGCTTCACCTGGAAGGTATGTTTAGGCCTTTGAATACTGAGAGAGGAGGTAAACGGGCAGGTGTTAGGCCTTTGGCAGGTTGCCATGGGGCTCTAAGTGGGGTGGTGGAAGTGAAGAAGGAGTGGACCAGGGTATCCCGGAGAGACCAGTCCCTGCGGAAGGCGGACAAGGGAGGGGAGGGAATTATGTGTCTGGTGGTGGCATCTCACTGGAGATAAACCAGGTGAAAGTGAGGACGGGATGGAAATTGGAAGCGAAATTGATGATCTTTTCCAATTCTGGACAAGAGAGGAAAGCAGCACCGATGATGTCATTGATATATTGGAGAAAGAGTTGTAGATGGGGACGGGGATAAGGCTGGAACAAGGAACGTTCCATGTACCTGACAAAGAGATGGATAATTGGGGCCACAACGGGTACCCATGGACACCCCTTTGACCGGAGGCAAATGAAAGGAATTTTAAAAAGTTGTTGAGGTGGGAATGAGCTCGGCCAGGTGGAGGAGGGTAGTGGTGGGTGGGGATGGTTCAGGTCTTTGCTCCAGGAAGAAGCAGAGAACGGTGAGACCATCCTGGTGGGATGGACATGTAAAGGAATTGTATGTCTATGGTAAATAGGTGGCAACTGGAGCCTGCAAACTGGAAATTCCAAAACTGGTGTGAAGCTTTAGAGGAATCTTGGAAGTAGGCAGGCAGGGACTGGATCTGGGGAGAAAACACTGACTCAAGGTAGGAACGGATGAGTTCTGTGGGGCAAGAGCAGACAGAAACAATGCATCTGCCCAGACAGTCCTGTTTGGATTTTTGGAAGGAGGGAGAAGCAAACTGCAGGTCTGGGTGACTTATCTGGTCGTAGGCAGTTGGACGGGGTTGGGGAGGGTGTGATGGTGTGGAAGATCACCAGATGAAATGAGGTCTATGACTGTAGTTAATACAATGGCCTGATGGTCCATGGTGGGTTCATGGCCGAGGAGGAGATAGGACGAGGAATTGATTTCGCTTCAAATTTCCACCCTGCCCTCTTTCACCTGGTCCATCTCTGACTCGTCCCTTCCCTTCCTTGACATCTGTTTCCATTTCTGGGGATAAACTGGCCACTAATATCCACTACAAACCCACTAACTCCCACAGTTACCGAAACAATAAATCCTCAAACTCTGCTTTTAGCCTTTTCAAAAACTTATAGGTCTTGCATTATTAGCTGTTACAGTAGTATAAGGTTAGTCCTGCACACTTGCTATTATTGGCTGCTACTTAATTTTCTGTTAACAAAAACACATCTCACAGCTGATGCTTAATGTGGCATGTTCCATAGTTAAGCTTTTAAAATGTCAGTGTTGCACTGCAATCATTTCACATCTGTAGTAACGTTTGACTATTCTCCATGCGTTTCTGCTTGTCAGTCCTTCCTTAGCTGTAGAGTCCCTCCTCTTCTCATTCTACCATTCAGCTGGACTGTGCACTTGACAGTAGCACCCAGCCCTGCCGAGTCTTCACCATCCCCCCCCCAGACCTCCCCCTGACTGAGGGCGAACGGTCAGTCCTCAGTAAAGGGCTCACCTTTGTCCCCCTCCGCCCACACATCAACGAATACCGCTCACGCTCGGACGTTGAACAGTTTTTCCGCTGCCGCTGCTGCCACCTCCACGCTTACTTCTTTAACCGTGAACCTAACCTTCCCTTTACTGACCCCTTCTCCCGCCTCCAACACACCCCCTCCTCCTGGACACCACCCCAAGGCCTCCTACCCTCCCTCGACTTCTTCATCTCCAACTGTTGTCGAGACATCAATTGCCTCAACCACTCCACCCCCTCACCCACTCCAACCTCTCCCCCACAGAACGTGCAGCCCTCCGCTCCAATCCCAACCTCACCATAAAACCCGCAGACAAGGGAGGTGCAGTTGCAGTATGGCGCACTGACCTCTACATCGCTGAGGTTGGGCGCCAACTCTCCGACGACACCACCTACCGCCCCCTGGATCATGACCCCACCCCCAAGCACCAAACCATCATCTCCCAAACCATCCACAACCTCATCCTCAGGTGACCTCCCACCCAAAGCCTCCAACCTTATCGTTCTCCAACCCCGCACCACCCGCTTCTATCTCCTTCCCAAAATCCGCAAACCTGACTGCCCTGGTTGACCCATTGTCTCCGCCTGCTCCTGCCCCACCGAATTTATCTTTACTTATCTCAACACCATTTTCTCTCCCTTGGTCCAGGAACTCCCTATGTACGTCCATGACACCACCCACGCCCTCCACCTCCTCCAAAACTTCCAATTCCCTGGTCCCCAACACCTCATCTTTACCATGGACGTCCAGTCCCTATACACCTACATTCACCATACAGATGGCCTAAAGGCCCTCCGCTTCTTCCTGTCCCGCAGGCCCAACCAGTCCCCCTCCACTGACACCCTCATCTGCTTAGCCGAACTCGTCCTCACCCTCAACTTCTCTTTCAATTCCTCCCATTTCCTGCAGACACAGGGGTGGCCATGGGTATCCGCATGGGCCCAAGCTATGCCTGCCTCTTTGTAGGTTATGTGGAACAATCCCTCTTCCGTAACTACACTGGTCCTATGCCCCACCTCTTCCTCCATTACATTGATGACTGTACTGGCGCTGCCTCATGCTCCCACGAGGAGCTCAAACAGTTCATCCACTTCACCAATACCTTCTACCCCAACCTGAAGTTCACCTGGACCATCTCTGATACCTCTCTCTCCTTCCTGGACCTCTCTGTTTCCATTTCTGGTAACCACCTAGAAACCGATATCCAAACCTCCTCCCATTCACCTTCCTGCAAAAATGCCTTCCCCCCCCATTCCCAATTCCTTCGCCTCCACCACATCTGCTCCCAGGATGAGGCATTCCACTCCCAAACATCTCAGATGTCCTCGTTTTTCAAGGACCGTAATTTCGCCCCGTCAGTGGTCGAGAATGCCCTCGACAGTGTCTCCCGCATTTCCTGCAACTCATCCCTCACGCCCCCTCCCAGCAATAATGACCAAAACAGAACCCCCCTCGTCTTCACGTACCACCCCACCAACCTCCGGATCCAATGCATCATCCTCCGACACTTCCACCATCTGCAATCCGACCCCACCACCAAAGATATTTTTCCCTCTCCACCCTTATCTGCTTTCCGGAGGGACCACTCTCCATGACTCCCCTGTCCGCTCCACACTCCCCTCCAGCCCCACCACACCTGGCACTTTTCCCTGCAACTGCAGGAAGTGCTACACCCGCCCCCACACCTCCTCCCTCACCCCCTCCCTCATCCCCATCCCAGGCCCCAAGAAGACCTTCCACATCAAGCAGATGTTCACCTGCACATCTGCTAATGTGGTATACTGTATCCGCTGTTCCCGTTGTGGCCTCCTCTACATCGGGGAAACCAAGCGGAGGCTTGGGGACCGCTTTGTAGAACACCTACGCTCGGTTTGCACTAAACAACTGCACCTCCCAGTCACAAACCATTTCAACTCCACCTCCCATTCCTTAGATGACATGTCCATCCTGGGCCTGCTGCAGTGCCACAACGATGCCACCCAAAGGTTGCAGGAACAGCACCTCCCATTTCTCTTGGGAACCCTGCAGCCCAATGGTATTAATGTGGACTTCACAATCTCCAAAATCTCCCCTCCCCCTACCGCATCCCAAAACCAGCCCAGCTTGTCCCCGCCTCCCTAACCTGTCCTTCCTCCCACCGATCCCCTCCTTCCACCTCAAGCCCCACCCCATCTCCTACCTCCTAGCCTCATCCTGCCCCCTTGACCTGTCCACCCTCCCTGGACTGACCTATCCCCTCCCTAACTCTTCATCTACACTCACCTTTACTGGCTCCATCCCCACCTCTCTGACGTGTCTGTCTCCTCTCGACCTGTCTTCTTTATCTATCTTCTATCCGCCTCTCCCTCTCTCTCTCTTTATTTCAGAACCCCTTTCTCCACCCCCCCACCCATTTCTGAAGAAGGGTCTAGGCCCAAAACGTCAGCTTTCCTGCTCCTCTGATGCTGCTTGGCCTGTTGTGTTCGTGCATTTGACAAACCTGTTTTACTTTTAATTACAATCTAAATGTAACCACTGTGAAATTGCAGCAAGCCTGAGGCAGAGATGTTGGTCAGGGAGCAGGGTGCTGTGTTAAAAACTGGACGCTCAGGGTCTTTTTGCACGCAGAATATAGACTGGGTGACCACTTCTCAGAACATCTATGTTTCATTTTCCCAACTATAGAGGAGACCACATTGTGAGCAGTGAATGCAGCAGACTAGATTGTGTGAAGTGCAGGTAAAGTGCTGCTTCACCTGGTTAGGTAAGTTTGGACCCTTGGATCCTGATGAGGGAGGAGGTAAATAGGTAGGTGTTACATTTTCAGCAAGTGCAGGGGAAGGTGCTGTGGGGCTATGGGGGTTGAGGTGTTGTTTGGAGTGATGGAGTGAAGGAGTGGTGGCCCAGGGTGCCTAGAGAGAACAATCCCTATGGAAGGCATACAAAGGAGTTGTCCTGGTTCTGGACGTGTCCCCCATCAGTAACATCCTTCCTGAATCTAACCTGTTCAGTCCTGTTAGAATTTTATAGCATTGTTCTAAACGCCAATGAATACAATCCTAACTGGTGTGTTCGTCCTGCCATCCCAGGAATCAATTCAGGAAACCTTTGCTCCACTGCCTCTACAGTAAGAACATCCTTCCTCAGCTAAGGAGATCAAAACTGCACACAATGCTCCAGATGTGGCCTCAGCCATGACTTGCGCAAGACATCCTTGTCCTTGTACCCAAATCTTCCCACTACGAAGGCCAACGTGTAGTGTGCTACCTTTATTGCCTGCTCTGCCTGTACACCTGCGTTCAGTGACTGGTGCATGAGGACACATTCAGTGAACATTTCCATCTTTCAATTAACAGCCATTCAAATAATAATCTGCCTTTATACTTTTGCTACCACAATGGATTGCCTCACGTTTATCCACATTTTATAAATGCAATGGCCATGCATTTCCCACACGCTCGGCCTGTCTAACTCAATTGCTGCATCCTCTCAGCTCACCTTATCCATCAGCCTTGTGTCATCTCAAATTTTTAGGGATTACACCTAGTTCCCTCATCTAGATTATTAATACAAATTGCAAATAGCTGGGGCTCTAGTACCGATCCCTGTAGTACCCCACTTCACCGCCTGCCATTCAGAAAAACATCCATTTATTCCTAATCATTTATTTCCTGTCCACTAACCAAGTTTCTCTCCATCTCATTGCACTACCCCAATCCCATGCACTTTAATTTTACACATTAATCTCTCATGTGGGACTTCTGAAAGTCCAAACAAATCATGTCCACTGTGTCCCCAGTCAGCTCTACTAGTTACATCCTCAAAGAATTTCAGTAGATTTGTCAAGCTTGATTTCCCTTTACTCAATGCATGCTGAATGGATCTGATTCTACCACTGTTTTCGAAGTGGTCTGCTATAAAATCCTTGATAATGGTATCTGGAATCTTATCCACTACCAACATCAAATGCACTGGTCTATAATTCCATGGTTTCTCTCTACCTCCCTTTTTATATAGTGGGGTTACATTAGCTACCCTCCAATCAATTGGAACTGTTTTAGAGCCTAAAGAATCTTGGAAAATGACTGGCAATGCATCTATTATTTCTATGGCCACTGACTTAAGTACTCAGGGATACAGATTATCAGCGCCTGTGGATTTCTCAGCCTTCAGAGAGTGGTCGGGGCGTGGAATGCATTGCCGGAGAGGGTAGTGGAGTCATTAGGGGCATTTAAGCGGCTATTATTTAGGCAAATGGATGATAGTATAAGGTAGGAGTGGAGGTTAGATAGACCTTCGGTTTAGGGTAAAAGTTCGGCACAACATCGTGGGCCAAAGGGCCTGTACTGTTCTATGTTCTATGTTCTATGTTCTTTTATGTTCAATTTCATCAATATCTCCCTCACCATTTCCCTCTGAATTCAGAATGGCTTCAGTTCCTCCTTCTCTCTGAACCCTGTGTTCCACATCTGATACATTATTTGTGTCCTCCTTTGTGAAGAGGAGAAGTATGAATTTGGTTCATTAGCTATTTCTTTGTTCCCCATTATAAATTCCCCCGTTTCTGCCTGGAAGGGACATACATAGGTTTTTCAACCATCTTTTTCTTTTTACTTACTTATAGAAACCTTTACAGTCAGAACTTATTCTCAAATTGTATTTTCCCCACCTTAATCAATGCCTTGGTTCTCTTTTGACTTCTAAACTGTTCACAATCCTCATATTTATTTTTTTTTCTTGCCTCTTTTTTGCATCCAATACTATCTCTAACTTGCCTCAAGCCACGGACTAACCACTGTTCTTTTTGTAGTCTTATGCCAAACAGGAATAAATCATTTTTGTGGTTCAGCCATTTGGTATTTGAATGTTTGCAACTGCCTATCTGATGTCATTCCTTTCAGGACCATCTCCCAATCCATCCAAGCCGACTCACGCCTCATTCCACCATAGTTTTCCTTATCAAGTTTGAGAACCCTAGTCTCAGAATCAGCTACCTCACCATGATTACAGGTGTTCCTTTGCCGCATGCACCTCTGATTTCCTGTTTAACGCCATTTCCAGTATCACCATTCCAGAATGTTCCCCTTGGTATTTCTCAATTCTACCCACACATGTGTTACATTGTCTAAGCTAATAGAACATAATTTCTAGGGTCCACAAATCCTGGTCAAGGTTAAATATTGCAGCCTATTATAAAGGGACGCCGCCCATGTTAATAGAACCTTGAAGTACAAGGTTGGCATAAATTAGATTGTGGAGGGGACAAAAAGGACTAAGTTCACCCAACCACTACAAACAGGGGTTAGAACCATTGCACAAAGAGGGGAAGTCAAGCTGAAAGAGCATAAGATGTGCGCAAGCGATTAATAGATTAGAAGAGAGGAACACTTGGTGAGAAACTTAGAAAAGCTGAACAAGAAACAACCGAATAAAAACCAAAAGGACTGCAGATTCTGTAAATCAGAAACATAAATTGCTGGAAAAGTTCAGTGGGTCTGGCAGCATCTGTGAAGAGAAATCAGAGTTAACATTTTCAGGTCTGGTGACTCTTCCAGTTCTGAGGAAGGGTCACCAGACCTGAAATATTAACTCTGAGCTCTCTTCAGCAATGCTGCCAGACCTGCTGAGCTTTTCAAGAAACAACTACAGATCAGAGTGGGCAAAAGCATAGTCAACCCGAACAACAAAGAGGGATTTCTTTAAAAATTGAGAGCATTTAACATTGTTAAATGGTAAGTAAAAAAGTTATTCCTAAAATTGAAGGTGTGTCCTTCTTCCTAAACTCTTCCCCCTCCCTCCTCCACAACTCCATGTTCCAATTCCCAAACCTGATCAGGCTCCAGTAAGTTTGCATAAAAGACAATGATCTTTTAGGTGTGACACACTAGCTTGCCAAATGGTGGAACCATTCAACAGACAACTTGGCATTGCCAGGAGACTGGAAGGTATTATGATAAAACAAAATACTATGGATGCTGGAGATCTGAAACAAAAGCAAATTTCTGGAGAAAGCTGATGATAAAGAGTCACTGAACTTGAAACATTAACTCTGCTTTCTTCCCACAGATGCTGCCAGGCCTGCCGAGTTCCTCCAGAAATTTCTGTTTTTATTGGGACTAGGAGGTATTGCTGGTGATGCCTGTATCTGTTATTCGCACAAATCCATTTATTATCCTTGAGCTGCATTCTTGAACTCAACTGGGTGAAATGGTGGGCCATGTTAGAGGTGTGTTTCCTTTCCAAAGGGGCATCAGCAATCCCAGTACTTTCAGAGTCACTATTACTGGTACTGGCTATTTAATTCTAGATTTATTTAAACTTTCTTGCTGCCAAGGTGGGATCTAAATGCCTGTAACCAGATAATTAGCTCAGGCCTCTGGGTGTCCAGCATCATTGTTATTAGGATGCAGTGCCTTATTAAATTCCTTAATTATTCTCTGACACATTTGTCATTTAGGTTTTTTCCCATTGTTGTGTCACTTTTTAAATAATTTATTCATGGGATTTGGGCATTGCTGGTTGGACCAGCATTTATTGTCCATTCCTAGTCACCCCCGAAAAGGGGGTGTTCAGCTGTCAAGTTCCAAATAGTAATACCCAAATTCTCAAAATGGATTACACATTTAACCAGTAGGAAAGTTAGACTAATCCATATAAGGTTTTGCTTAGGCCCAATTCTGCTCCCAACACTTTAGGAAGTAAGTAGAAGTTTGTTCGAGGGTGAAGAGGGGATTTATTGAAAGGTTGGGTTGGAAAGCATGGTGTAGTTTTGAAACAAAGGAAACTGAGGTGAGATTTGATAAAAGGTGAACAATATTACAACAATTGCAGATAAGGTAGACAAGCAATATCTTTTCCCATCAGCTGTTTCTACTGAGGATCAGGGGATACAGATTTAAAATCAAGAGATCCAGGATGAAGAATCTGCTGTCCATGAGAATGGTGGGTGTGGAAACAATTATTTTAAAATGAAATTAGATGTGCATTTGCAGGAAATAAACTTGCAGGGCTATAGGAATTGAGTTGGGGAGTGGGACTGACTGGATTGTTCCATGGGCAATTAGCAGAAAAGTCAATGGGCTGAATGGCCTTTGTGGTGCAAATTACTCTGCAAAATGGCTCAATTGACATGGAAGGTATTGGTTTGCTCTATAAATTTAACATGTTTTGTTTTGTTGTATGGAGAATAGTGACTATGCAGTTCAATTGTGTGGACATTTGCATTAACTTCTGTACCACCAAAAGAAATAGACTTGTATTTATTTAGCATCTCCCAATGTGCATTGCAGCCAATGAAGTATTTTCGCACTGTAGCTACTGTTTTAGGGAATGTGGCAGCTGATATGTCCACACCAAAATACCATAAGCAGTCGTGCAATGATGAGAAGATAAACTGAGGGATTGATCTTGGCCAGGATGATATTTTTACTGCTTCTCTTCAAAATATGCTATGGGATCTTTTACATCCACTTGAGGGAGCAGACAGAGCCTCCAATGTAACATTCCATCTGAAAGATAGTACCTTCAACTGTGCAGCACTTGTCAGCACTGCATGGGAGTGTCAGCCTAGAATCAGTGCTCTTGTGTCTGGAGTGGGACTGGAACTCATAACTTTCTGACTCAGACTCCCCACCAGGCACAATTTTTTGCAAATGAGTCAAATACATGCATGATTTTCAGCAGAGACATTGAGTGTGAGTTATCTTTCATTGTAGAGATGGGAATTGTAGGTGCACATACCAAGATTTTCAGTATTATTTCACTGATCTATTTTAATTTATGGTCATGAATTGGTTGCTCCTTCTAAAGTCATTCTCATAACTCTGTCGCTCAACTGGGAACTCTCTTACTCTTAAATCAGAAGATTGAATGTTTATGCTCCAATCCAGGATCTGAACACAGAAGATAAATCTGATATTTTGTTCTGCATTGCTGGGGATGCCACTTCTCAGGTGAGATGCTGTGCTCAGATGGATATTTAAAAATGTCATGGCACTGGTTTGAAGAAGAGCAGGGGGGGGGAAATCCTGTTGTCTTAGCCAATCTTTATCCCTTGAACAACATTGGTTGATTAGAGTTTATCTTATTCGCCATGATGACCTTGAATGGAGGAGCAAATTCGATGGGCTGAATGGCTTACTTCTGCTTATGGTTTTGTTATAAAATCCATGACTGGGTTGCACGGTGGCCCAGTGGTTAGCACTCCTGCCTCACTGCACCAGGGGCATGGGTTTGATTCCAGCCTTGAGTGACTGTCAGCATGGAGTCTGCATGTTCTCCCCATATTTACGTGGGTTTCCTCTGGGTGCTCCTGCAGTCCAAAGATGAGAGGGTTAGGTGGATTGGCCATGGGAATGGGTGGGATGCACCTGGTGTGGACTTAACGGGCCGAATGGCCTGCTTCCACACTCTAGGGATTCAACGATACTGTAGGTTATCCCACTTCTATTTGCAGGAGTGTGCTATGTGCAAAGTGACATTTCAAAGATATTTCATTAGCTGTACAGTATATGGAGAAGGCCGATGTTGTAACCGAGGCCTGAGGAAATGCGAGATATTTCTAATTAGAAACTTCGCATTGTGAATTTTACACAGAATACGGACTAAGGGCTGATTTGTTTGCAGAATTTTCCAAGAACCTCTGGGGGCGGTTAGTTGGATTTTGCAATATAGACCAGTCTGCGAAATAAGGCAGAGTTTGCAAACAATGTTAAGGAGGCGTGTGTGTAATTGCGTGTCTGTCAGAGGAGCAATAACTGCGCAATTTCCGAGCGCGTCTCTTATCTCTGGGATTAGTGTTCCGGACTCTGGGACTTCGGTATTTCTCTTTGGACATTTCCTTTACAATGTCAGCGGCAGCTCGACTGAAAATTCTTCAGCAACATCTCACCTCCGGGATCGTATCCTTTTAAACTCAATAGCACACATCATGGGGGGAGGCGAACCAAAATTCCTCCCCATGTCCTTTCCGCCAGGTTTGCCCCTGCAATCTATTGGGAACGGTCCTGAGGCAAGGCCACCGGCGGAATCCCCGGTAGCCAAACAAGTGCAGAGAGAGCAGCCTGGGTCGGTGGAATGTCACCGAGCGACATGTTGGGACTTTTACACCCGTTTAATTTTTTTCTGGAAAATCATTTTTAAGCGTCAATCCTTTCGAGGTCTTCAAAAACAATTCGCATTTAAATGAGAGACAGATCGCAGCCAAGATGCACAGAAAGAAAATTCCCCCCGGTAATTAATAACCAAGATAATAAGCATGGGGCTGGATTTTCTGATGAAGGGTTTAGGCCCGAAACGTCAAGTTTTCCTGCTCCTATGATGCTGCTTGACCTGCTGTGTTCATCCAGCCCCATGCTTGTTATCTCAGATTCTCCAGCATCTGCAGTACCTTTTATCTCTATATCAGTTAATAACCAAGCTTCGTTTTTAAATCTTGCCTTGGTAAAGTACCATAGGAAGTTCTAAAGCACTTTACAGTCAATGAATCCTTCTGAAGTGAAAGCATTGTTGCAACGTGAAATGTTTGCAACAGTTATAATGTAATAGTTTAGTCTTTAATTTGTTAATAGTATGTGGGGTTGGCCAGTATTTATTTCCCATCTCTATTGCCCCAAGAGTTGTTAAGAGTTGACCCCCATGTAGGCCAGACCAGATAAGGGCAGCAGATTTCCTTTCCTAAAGGGCATCAGAGAAGCAGATTGAGTTTTTTTTTTACAATTATGGATAGTGACTACATGGTTGTCGTGAGTCTAGTTTTTGTTTTATTACAAATTTGGTACTTCAGTCGGAATTTCACCATCAGGATTCGAACTAGTTTCCTCAAAGTATTTTCCTGCAGTTTTGAATTACTATTCCAGTGACATCGTGGCTCTGCCTCCACCTCTCTCCAATAACGATCAAAGCATCTGTTTTTGTGATGTTTACTGAGGGTTAGCTTGACCTGGAG
The DNA here is from genome assembly GCA_024137785.1 of Ginglymostoma cirratum. Lineage (NCBI taxonomy): Eukaryota > Metazoa > Chordata > Chondrichthyes > Orectolobiformes > Ginglymostomatidae > Ginglymostoma > Ginglymostoma cirratum. Next base: position 4,524,832 of record JAHRHZ010000046.1, read on the forward strand.
ACTGGTGATCGCTCCCCTGCATTCCTTCAACATAGTGTGGTGGGGTTTTCTTCTGTGCCTACCTGACAGAGGGCAGGCTGGGCGTCTCTTCTGAAAGGCTTCTCCTGTATCAGTGCAGTACTCCCTCGGTACTAC
>JAHRHZ010000046.1:4538837-4609625 GCA_024137785.1 Ginglymostoma cirratum
TCTTCAGAAATAACCCTAACCCTAGCCATTTCTGAAGAAGGGTCTAGGCCCGAAATGTCAGCCTTCCTGCTCCTCTGATGCTGCTTGGCCTGCTGTGTTCATCCAGCTCTACACCTTGTTATATCAGAGGAAAGGAAGTCAGATAAACGAGTTTCAGATTTTATCTGGCTGGAAATGTTTGTGTATAAGACCATAAGAAGTTGCAGCAAAAGTAGACTATTCTGCCATCAAATCTACTCCACCATTCAATGAGATCATGGCTTATCAGATCATCCTTGACTTCACTTTGTGGTTTCTTCCCCCATATAATATTTCCATCTGGTTTCAAATGTTGGACCTTTCACATTAAGTGAGTGTTATTCCCACTATGCCACAGCAATGTGGTGTTTCTGAGAGGGAGCATGATTGAACAGTCATTTCAACAATTCTTGTTTATGTGGAGATGCTAGATAATATAAATTCAGAAGCCAAACCAACTGGGCAGAGGCACCTGCTATTGGTAGAGCTGCAATTGTAAAAGTTAATTCAAATTTCAGAACACAGTCCCTAGGTGTGAGGGATGAGAGCACAGTGCTGGTGATGAGGGATCAGGAACTTGACTAATGAGATTTCGGAGACACAAGTTCAAGTTGCAGCTGGGGAAATTTAAATTAATTAATAATTTGTATAATATTACACTCATTACTAGTGCTCATCAAAGTATGGGATTGCTGTAAAAAGAATCTGCTCAACTAACGGCATCTAAGGAAGGAAATCTGCTATCCTTACCCAGGCTGGTTTTAACAGCCCCCTGAAATGGCCTAGCAAGCCACTAAGTTGTAACAATTTGCTCCAGAATTCCTTGATAGCAGAGTACATGTACTTACACCACATGGACTGTGGTGGTTCCAGAAGGCAGCTCACTGTCACCTTTTCAAGGACAGCTAGGGATGGGCAATAAATGCTGGCCAGCCAATGATACCCATAGTATCAAGAATACATTCTTTTAAAAAATATCTTCTTGGGTTTTAGTACTAGCTGCTTGATAATTCCCCGTCAGATCGATATTCAACTCCAATGAAATCAATAGAATTGACGCTGCTCATTTTGTGCTACTGATGAAAACCGATTTTATGACCGGTCCTCACCCCATGTTATTTTAGCGACCTAAGTGGGCGTACACTATTGTGAATTCAGCCAGTCTGCTCAATGTATCACATACTGGTACAAAATCCATTGGTTCCCGAAATAAAGGCATTTTATTCACAACTGAACAAGTACCAATCTTCAGGAGAACATCATGCTCAAGGAAATTGAAATTGATTAGGATCCTGACTAGGTAGGCACTTAAATTAATTTAATTCTTAATATTTGACTGTGATCAGTGACATTGGTTCAGCTTTTTATAACGTTACACTGTCTGAATAGATGTAATCTGAAAGCTGATGCATCTGGTACATTTAGGATTTAATAAGTGTTTAACCATTAACATTAATTTTGTTTTTTAACCTTTAAATATTTTGATGTCCTAAACATGAGTAATCTGAAATTACTTGGACAAAATTTGGAAATAATGTATTTTTTGAGGCTTTTAAAATGTGTTTTATGGCAAGTTACAAAAAAAAAGTTCCAGATGATTTGAAACTGCCAATGTCAGCAAACATGTCAACAGACTCCATCGGGTTGTGGTTACTCTCTGACCACTGGAAGCTTTCACCAAGTTTCTGCCAGTCTCTGGGATTCTGCATTCAACTCAGTGCCGTGCACACTGAACCTCTCACCCATTGTCAATCCTAGTGCAGTAGTCTTTTTGTTACCATCGGCTTCCAAGTACGTCTTTAATCTCCGACAGGTTGCTCTGACAATCAAGTTTGGTATTAGCATGGCAAATGATGCCCCTAACCACATCAGGAGTTCTCTCAAAGATTCTAGCAGTGATTTTTCAGCCTTCAGCTAACATTAACAAGGAGGCTGGGCCTTTCTTTGAGGAGCTTCCCACCCTCCATAAGAAATTCCACGAATTATTTTAACCTATTCAGTGTTTCTGTTAAAACTGTGAGCTTCTCACAGCAATCTAGACGTGCATTCTATACTCAGCACAGGGGCTCTGAGGCACTATTCAAGTCTGCCCCAGGGTCTGTTTCATGGCCTAATAGTAAAATTCCTACCAGCCACCTGTTAGTCATTCAATATGGCACTAGCAACATCACATATGCCATTACAATCCATAATGGCAGCTACTTCCAACAATCCATAGGAGGTCTCGAAAAACGTTTATCCGTGGATATAGTTCTACTGTTGATAGCCATTTTATTCCATTTCCACTGGTTATCTTGCTTCTAAAATACATTTTCCTTTAAATCTTACGTATTCTTTAGGGTTTATTTTGAGAACGATTGGATTTGGGCTGAAAGAAAATTTACTTCCATGCCCTGACTGTGCTGTTCTGTGCCTGGTTCGGATGAGGACTTGCAACAGTAGTATAGGCTAACGCATTTCTTCTTGGGGTAAAGATTCTTGCCTCTCAAGAGCCAACGTCAATTGGATACAATCGCAGATTTTATCAGTCATGATATTTCCCTAATCAGCCTGTTCAGAGATGTTATGATACATCCCTGGAGCAGTTGAGACTTGAACCTGGCCTCCTGGCTCAGAGGTAGGGACACCACCAATTTTTCGCATGAGGCCTTCGTTGTATCAATGTATGGTTCAAAATCTGATGCATTAAAACTGAATGAGGCTACCCCTACCTTTAAATTGGGTTTGAAAACGATTGTGGTGCTTTAAACAAATTTTATTGAAAACCTTTGACATTGTGTTGTGCTGGTATTCACATTTAGTTTTATCCATGTTCTACTTGTTTAGTGTGCATGAACATTTTATTTTTTGTTCCATGAGATGAGTGTGTTACTGGCTTGCCAGCATTTATTGCCCATCCCAGTTGCCTTTGAGAACGTGGTGACGAGCTGCCTTCTTGAAATGACTGTAGTGTATGTGGTGCAGGGACACCCACAGTGCTGTTAGGGAAGGAGTTCCAGGATTTTGAGTCTGCCACACTGAAGGTACAGTGATATATTTCCTGGTCAGAATGGTGAGTGGCTTGGAGGTCAGCATTCCTATGTATCTGCTGCCCTTGTCCTTCTAGGAGGTAGAAATAATGGATTTGGATAGTACTGGTTTAGACGGTTTGGTGTATCTTGTAGATGACATAATGGTGAATATTTAAGGAGATGTATAGGGTACCAAGCATGCAAGTTGTTTTATCCTGGATGGTGTCAAACTTTTTGAGTTGGAGCTGCACTCATACTGCTAAGTGGGGAAGCTTTCCATCACACTTCTGACTTGTGCCTTGTCGATAGTGGAGAGGCTTTGGGGAGGGTGGAGGTGAGTTACTGTGTGCAGTATTCCTAGCCTCTGACCTGCTCTTATAGCCACAGTAATCATGTGGCTAATCCATTTCAGTTTCCCATTAATTGTAACCCTAGGATGTTGACGGTGGAAGATTCACTGATGATAATGCAGTTGAATGTCAATTAAGGGAAGGTAATTAGGTTGTTTCCTTTTGGCAATGCTAATTGCCTGGCACTTAACGGAAAGATTCTTGGTAGTGTGGAGGAGCAGAGGGATCTTGGGTTCATGTTCACAGCTCCCTGAAAGGGGCCACACAGGTGGATAGAGTTGTTAAGAGGGCGTATGGTGTGTGAGCTTTCATTAATAGAGGGATCGAGTTCAAGAGCCGTGAAATTATGCTCCAGCTATACAAAATAGGTTGTGGGGCTGGATGAACACAGCAGGCCAAGCAGCGTCGTAGGAGCAGGAAAACTTGACGTTTTGGGCCTAGATCCTTCATCAGAAATGATCTTGCTGCACATGGACGTGAATTGCCTCCGATTCTGAAGAATTGAAGAGTATTGAGCTATCAACAACAAAAATCCCCATCATTAACTGTGAGATGCAGGGAACGTCATTGACAAAGCAGCGACAATGGTTGGGCCTAGAGCACTACCCTGAAGACATCTTGCAGTGATGTCCTGAATGTGAAATGAGTGATCTCCAACATCCACAACCATCTACAGAAAATAGAGAAACTAGGCAGGTCTGGCAGCACCTATGAAGAGAAAGCAGAATTAATACTGAGTTTTGTGACCCTTCTTCATAATTTTTGAGTTTCTGCAGCAACTTGTTTTTGTTTCAGATCTTCAGCATCCACAGTTCTGTTTTATTTTAACAACAACCATCTTCCTTTGTGCCACGTCTGACTCCAACCAGTAGAGATTTTCCAATTCCCACTGACTCCAGTTTCGCTAGGACTCCTTGATGCCACACTTAGCAGAATGCTGCCTTGATGTCAAGGGCAGTCACTCTCACCCCACCTCTGGAGTTCAGCGCTTTCAAGCACATTCGAACCAAGGCTGTAATGAAGTCAGGAGCTAAATGTTTTAGCAGAACTCAAGCTAAGCTTTAATGAGCAAGTTAGTGCTTGTTAAGTGAATTGAATTGGTTGAAGATTTGCCTCTGTGATGCTGGAGACTTCAGGAAGAGGCCAAGATGGATCATTCACTTGGCATTTCTGGATAAAGATAGCTACAAATGCATCAACATTGTCTTTTACATTGGTGTGTTGGACATCCCCGTCGTTGAGGATGGGGGATCTTTCTGGAGCCTCCTCCTCCTGTAGTTGCTTAATTATCTACCAGCATTCATGACTGCAAAGCTTAGAACTGATCTGCTGGTTCCAGGATTGCTCAGCCTGACTATTGTATGTTGCGTTTATTTGTTTAGCATTTTTAAAATATGCTCATTCATAGAATGTGGCATCATTGGCTAGGCCAGCATTTAATGCCCATCTATTACTGTCCAGAGAGCATTTAAGTAGGTAGTTGTAGCTTCAAAATTTTGACACCTTAGTCTGAGGTATGCCTAGTGCTGCTCCTGACATGCCCTCCTGGGCTCTTCATTCACCAGGGGTCATCTCCAAGCTCGATGTTAATGCTGATGGGCCATGAAGTTACAGATTGTAGTTGAATACAATTCTGCTGTTGTTAATGGCTCACAGTGCCTCAGGGATGCTTAGTTTTGAGCTGATATGTATTTTCAGGAATGGCTTTGTTTTTGAGCCAATCTGACCATTTCACAGAGCAGTAAGGATCAATCTGATTGCTGAGAGACTGGAGTCACATGGACTCCAGCCAGTAAGGACAATTGTCTTCCTTGCCTAAAGCACATCATGTGTAATTTTAAAGCAATCCAGTAGTTTCGTGGTCAGAAACTATTCATACTTTATTTAAAATCTAGATTTAGTACATAAATTCCACCAGAGGCATTGATGGGAACTCTATTTTAATTCAATCACGTAGGACCCCATAGACCTCTAGTCCAGTAACATCAGCACTGCATCATCACTCCCCTCTCACATGTTTTATGCACTTTTCCATAATTTGCGACACTTTATTACTGATTTTCTAATCTTTTTTGTCCGAGGTGTCTCATCATAAAATGAAGATTGTGTCACTTAATCTAGAAGCTCATCGACGTACAAAACCCAGCTTTAAATGAACTTTATCATGCTTAATGAACAATTTTAATTTACTACAGCAGAATAATCTCATTATCCTGTTTTAAAAGAAATGTTTGGATAATCATTGCCACAACTGGAAGTCTGTGTTGATAAAGAAATGGAAGTCAGTGTATGTTTAAAAATTATCTTCCCTGCAGCTGAGCACAGCCAAAGGCTTGCAGCTGATGAGCGAAGGAAGGAATATCATGAAGAGCAGTACAATGAATGGGAGAATTACGTAGAAGAGGAGCAAGATGGTAAGATTCAGAGAAAACCCAAACGATGAGTAAAATTGGAATGTATTCAAAGTGAAGTATGGGATGGTTTATACAGTTAACCAGAAAAATATCAAATTCTGAAATTGCACAAACGTAATGGCAGAGAAGGAGGCCATTTGGCCCATTGTGCATATACTGCTTCTATTCCATAGTGCCAATCACCTGCCTTTTCCCCATATCCCCGCTCATAATTTCTATCCAAATAATCATCCAATGCCCTCTTGAATGCCTCATCTCTCCTGAACTCTTCTCCATCTTATTTCCAGGCAATGCATTTTATATCCTCACTACTTGCTATTTAAAGTCTTTTTTCCTCACATTACCCTGGCTTCATTTGCAAATACTTGAAATCTTTGTCCTCTTGTTCTTTATGTATTCTTGCTAGTTTATTTCTAAAAAAACTTTTCTTTAGCTTAGAATGTTTTTAAGTTCAGATTTTTGACAGTCAGGGTGTGACATTGATTGGGCGGCACGGTGGCTCAGTGGTTAGCACTGCTGCCTCACAGCGCCAGGGACCCGGGTTTGATTCCACCCTCGGGTGACTGTCTGTGTGGAGTTTGCACATTGTCCCCATGTCTGCGTGTGTTTCTTCCGGGGGCTCCGGCTTCCTCTCACAGTCCAAAGATGTATAAGCAAGGTGAATTGGCTATGCTAAATTGCCCATAGTGTTCAGGAATGTGTAGATTAGGTAGTTTATAGGGGGATGGGTCTGAGGGTTGATGTGGACTTGCTGGGCTGAAGGGTCTGTTTCCACACTATGGATTCTATGGATCTGCACTGAATTTTCATTAGATTGTCCTTTCTTAGTTGCATGGCAGCACCTCAGTTCTGAAAATGTGACTGGCAACTCAGCATGAAATTATGTTGAACTGCTCCAGCAGCTTATTGCCCAACTGTGTTGTTCTGCAGAAAGTCATCTTTGCTAAATTAGCAAAGTCTTTGAACATACAGTTGTCAAATTTACATGGCCCATTGCAGAAAAAAATTATGAAACAATTATGAAACAATTCTGAAGGGAATAATTAATAATTGAGAGTTAACTCAAGCTATTATGATACATTCTTCACAAACTATTCTGTGCTTTGGAGATAATGATCAGAAACAAGTTACCCTTTTGGAACATGGAGGTGCTTAAGATGGCAGAAAATAGGCAATCTGGGTAAAAGGACAGGCACAATTTGGCCAGTATCAACTATAGTATCTCATTAATGGAGAAATACTGAAAGTTTGTATTTACAACCAGGAAATGTTATTGTTTCACACCTCAGATTAACAGTTCGAACGTCTTCTCCACTCGGTGTAAAGAACCTACATGAAGTTTGTTTGAGATTATAATGTCCACAGTAGATAAAGCGGAATGAGTAGGTATAGTGTATTTGGATTTCCCAAAGCCATTTGATAAGGTACCACCTAAGAGACTTGTACAGAAGAACTTGTGGCAGTAGGGTAAAATACTTCTGTAGATAGACATTGGCTCACTAAGAGGAAATTAAGAGCCAAGATAAGTGTGTAATTTTCGCCTTGGCAAACTGTAACCAGTTAAAGAACCACATGAATCACTGCTGGGGCCTCACTTATTTACACTCTAAACTAATAACTTGATGAAATTACTGATGATACAACAATAGGTTCCCTCTAAATGCCCCTTGGGGTGTGGGCATATTGGCTTTCGGTTAACTGTCCTTGATGTTTGAGGTGTGTGCAGGAAAAATTAGAGGGGACACTAGGGAGGATGGAAGATGTGAGGATATAAAGTCTGCAAAGACTTACAGGTGGGCAAAAATGGAATAAAATGTGGGGAAATGTAAGGCTGTCCATTTTAACAGGAAGAATAGAAAAGCAAAACAGTATTTAAATAGAGAAAGACGACAGCGTGCTGCTGTACAAAGTGATCTTGGTGTTCTTGTACATGAAGTTATAGCAAGCAGTTAGGGAGGCATGTAAAATGTTGACCTTTATTGTAAGGGTGTGGAATATAAATGTAGAGAAGTCATGCTGCATCTATGTAGGGAATTGGTAAGGCTACATGATGAGTCTTATGTACAGTTTGTGTTTTTACTTTAGGAAAGATATTCTTACAATGGAAGCTCAGAAGAAGTTCATTAAGATTTCCGGGATGAAAGGGTTTGTTTCATAAACAAAGGTTGAATGGATGGGCCCATTTTCATTTGAGTTTAGAAGAATAAAATGATTTTTTTTTCAACACATTGGCAGAGTAGATGCTAAGAGAATGTCATAGACACTGTCATGAGGTGGAGGTAGACAGTCCCAGTGCTGGATCATAGGCTCAGTTGTGCTATTGTGAAATAAGATTTGCAGGACTGATAAGTTTGTAGCTGTCAATATTGAAGTAATATTTTACTGAATTCAACCAGTTTATCAGGAATACAGAACATAGTACCTTTTACGAATACTCAACCATTACTCAGGTATATATGGTAAGTAATGTACAACCTGATCTTTGACTTGGTCCAAAATTTCCAAACTCTTTGTACTTATCACTCACTTGCTCCCGAAGGCAAACTTAACCTGGTGCAAGCTGAATTGATAGAATTATAGAGTAGAACAGTGTTGAAGGTGGCTATTCAGCTCCTGGAATCTGCAGATGTACTGTCAGGTCCAGCGGCACTATGTTTGGTGGTGGTGCTGGTGGGGACAGACTCTGACCTGGAAACACTGATAGCGAGTTGACAGAAAGACAGGATTTCAATCCGTCCAAAATGTTACGCATGTAAATGCCATTCCCCTGCATTTTGCTGTAGCAACAATGTTTATCTGATTAAATATATATTTAAGCTTTCTTTGAACATTGTATCAGAATGAAGAGCTTATGACGAATTTATAGCTTGAATCATGAAGGGGATCCTATGAGTATATATCTATATATAATAATATATTAATTCAGACCATGAAGTGGTCTTCAAACTTAAAACTGCTATTTTGTGATACTTTGCATTGAACCAACTCTAGTTCCATGCTTGGCAGTTCGAAACAGTGTTTCAAAAGCACATAACTTCAAACCATTGCTGAAAGCAGCAGGTACATTTCGCTAAAACTGCAGCCATCCATTATCAAAATAAAAACAAACCTTTTACTGACTTATGATCCATGTCATCCTCATTTGGATGCTTTATAATTTACTTCAGCATTGGTGTGCAATGCGGTGATATTTCTCCACTTGTTCATGAGTACAGTATTGCCAGTGTACACACAGGGATATGAGGGATGCATATTCATTTTCCAAAAGTTAAACTATTTCATTGGTAGATATTGCTTCAGTCCAAATGATTGTATCACATACACAATTATGCTGCCAGTCCCTTTTACTTGCCAACAATACTGACTGTATAACCCACAAAATGTGGAACACTGATGGTAATCAAAATAGTCCTTTACTATAGCTAACTGACAATTTCAATCTAATCCTTTTCTAATTATTCCATAGAACAATATGAACGGTCTCGTGAAAAGATCGAGTCGTGGCGTCTGTGGCACTTTGATGGTCTCTACCCTCCATACCAATACAACCGCTACATTTATTAAAAGAATCCAGTGAGCCTCAGATTTATGAGTTAGAACTGAGACTGCACACTATAAGGCAACATCATGTACAGATTGGTTAGATATAACAGATTTGGTGTTCTACAGTTTTCTCCAAAGTGGCAATAGAAGAATGATGAATAAATCTGTGCTTTTGATTTATTGCGTGCAGCTTCTACAGGGCATAGCTTTGATAAACACTGTATGGCTTTCTTTCAATGTTCTAACAAGTTCATAAATTTGAAGCATTGTTTGATTCAAAAGATTTTTAACATTTTGTTGCAAAGAGGAGTATTAAAGTTGTATGTGCCAGCCTCCCATAGGTAACAGATATGTGCAGAATATCAGACTGCTAAAACACAGCAAAAGCTTCAGCCTATTAAAATCTTTACCCATAGTTTAGGGTTTATTTAATCTAAGATTCCCTGTATTGAAGGATAGCTTTTCTCAGCTACTTCTATTTATCAAACGCCTTTATTGTAATAGAAAGTTCCATGGTGCTTCACAGGGATGTACAGAACAAAATTAGACACCAAGGAAAGTATTAAGGGAGATGTCCAAATACTTAATTGAAGAGGTAAGTCTTAAGAAAAATCTTGAAGAAAGAGCTAGAAGGGCAGAGAGGTTTAGGAAAAGAAACAAACTGTAGGGCCCAGGCGACTGAATGCACGGCCCCCTTCAATTCAAATATTTGTGCTGTATAGTTTCCTTTTCACTTTATAACTTTTAATTATGCACTTAAGCTGTACTACAACTGCATGCATAATATTAAAAAATGAACAGAATAAATATTTTTAATCCCAATATTTTTGTTGGTACTGAGTTTGTTAAAGATTTAGTAGTGACTTAGTAAAACACTGGTATCAAGTTCCTTAAGAACATAGAACAATACAGCGCAGAACGGCCCTTTGGCCCTCAATGTTGCGCCGACCTGTGAACTAATCTAAGCCCACCCCCTACACTATCCCATCATCATCCATATGCTTATCCAAGGACTGTTTAAATGCCCCTAATGTGGCTGAGTTAACTACATTGGCAGGCAGGGCATTCCACGTCCTTACCGCTCTCTGACTAAAGAACCTGCCTATGACATCTGTCTTAAATCTATCACCCCTCAATTTGCAGCTATGCCCCCTCGTACTAGCCGATGTCATCATCCTAGGAAAAAGACTCTCACTGTCCACCCTATCTAATCCTCTAATCATTTTGTAGGTCTCTATTAAATCCCCTCTTAGCCTTCTTCTCTCCAATGAGAACAGACCTCAGCCTTTCCTCATAAGACCTTCGCTCCAGACCAGGCAACATCCTGGTAAATCTCCTCTGCACCTTTTCCAATGCTTCCACATCCTTCCTGTAATGGGGTGACCAGAATTGTACGCAATATTCCAAGTGAGGCCGCACTAGCGTTTTGTACAGTTGCAGCATGACATCACGGCTCCGGAACTCAATCCCTCTACCAATGAAACCTAACACACCGTATGCCTTCTTAACAGCACTATCAACCTGGGTGGCAACTTTTAGGGATCTATGTACCTGGACACCAAGATCCCTCTGCACATCCACACTACCAAGAATCTTTCCATTGACCCAGTATTCTGCCTCCCTATTATTCTTCCCAAAGTGCATCACCTCACATTTGTAATTGGTGATTGATGTTGACACTACTCAACGCAAAAGTACTGCACTTCTGTAAAACAAACTGAGTTGGCTGGTCTGTCTTGTTAATCCAAAAAAATTCAAATATTGCAGTCAGCTCCATGCATCTTGAACTCCAACAAATTCTAATGTTACCAAGTCTCATGTTTAGCCTACTCAGGTTCCTATTAGGAGTTTTTATTGCTCAGGAATATCTTATGATATACCATATTACAAAAACCCAGCAGATTTACATGACTTCAGTCACCTCTGTGCACTGACATTTTTTTGCTGAATGTACATCTGGCTCTACCATTGAAGCAGTTAATTTCCAAAAAGTGGTGGGATTTTTTATTAACTGTATCAAACACCATAGTAACCTGTTTAAAACTGCAGTACTCACCCTATTGTCACATGCCAATAAAGCTAATTGTATTTGTAACCAAAATTCCAACAAAATGAGTTTCAAATAAACTGCAAAGCAACACCAGTGCATAAAAACTCCTAACAGCTGGTTAAAGACCAATATTTCTGATGTGTACTGACTGAATTTGAATGACACTGTCAGGTTTATAGGAAATTGGAACTGTAGGAGACCAGTTGGCAGTTAGAGCTCTTGGCTCATTCAGTCATATAATGCTTGATTTATAATCTAACTCCTCACACTGAATATCTATTATGATTTTCTCTCAGGCAGAGCTGACCTTTATTTTTGCAGTTACACCTGCTCTGGACCAATGTTTTGTTTATCTTTGCCTTACGTTTTAAGACATTTTGCTGTTTAATCCCTCCCACTCCCTAACACATCCCTGACCTTCCATGTTGCTCTGCCTGACCTTTACCCCTTTTTTCAAAAGCCCAAAAGCCATTGCACGTTCACCTTCTCGGTTCCAATGAAGAGTTATATAGGAACTGAAATGTTACCTGTTTCTGTCTCCCAGACCTGAGTTTTTCCAGCACTTCCTGCTTTTATTTCTGTATCCATGGCATTTTGCTTTATCCTTATACCTTCCTTTGCCTCAGCCTATGAAATGGGGTAATTTAAGCTTGGATGGTTGGTTGTGATGCAGAATGATGCCAAAAGTGTGGGTTCAATTCCCACTCTCCTTCTCAACTTCTCCTCTTGCTGGAAGTGTGGTGGGCCCTCGCATTAAACTACCACCAGTCATCTTTTTCTAATGAGAGCAGGACTGTGTTGACTTTACCACACCCATTCAAGAACATGGGTTATCCAGATTAGGTTCATGTTTCAGTTCAATAGTGAGGGAACACAATGCTGTTGGTGATAACACGGTGTGTGGCTGGAGGAACACAGCAGGCCAGGCAGCTTCAGAGGAGTAGGAAAGTTGACGGTGTCAGTCTGCATCGTAAACCAGCCGTTCAGCCAAATGAGCTAACTGACCCCTCAATGTTTATCAGATATGATGGCCATGTCATTAACCAGTACTTAAAAATCTAATGTATTAATGACTAGGTTTGAAACTCTGTCCAGTTTATCAGATTTATACACTTCTCTGTCCTTCTCAAATCCCTCAACCAAGGCAGCAGTTACAACAATAGCAGTTCCAATCTTATTCTAAATAGTTCTGCTGAGTGACCGCAGGAGCAAATCTACAAAGGTAAGAACGAAAATGCCAAATAACACACATGTAGTTTCATAAATCAAGTAGCAATGTTAAAAGATTCAAGCTACATATCCAGGCGACTCCAAGTTGTTCGGTAAAGATAAAATATCAAATTAAGAACAGGATAGGTATGACATTCTTTAAATTTCTTCCCTCATTCAGTTGGATCGAGGCTGACCTGTACTTTAACATCAGTGAGGTTTCTTGTCCATCATGTCTACCTAACAAAAATATATCAAACAGTTCTGAAATGTTGCACCCCTGCCTCAATAGCTTTTCTTGGGGTATGTTCCAGTTTTGCATTCTTCAAGAAGACTGCTTCATGACATTGTCATTAAACAACCTTGCTCCAATGTTAAGGTTATACCCATCTGGATCTGAACTCCCTCACTACAAACAATAGATTTTATCTCACCTATCCAATCTTATAATCATCCTAAATACCTGGATGCTTAAAAAGTCTTAAGCATTGTTGGGAAAAAGAATTCCTTTCACCATGTGAACTTTACGGTTGTGGATATACATCTGGTCTAACTTCCCACTGAAAACATCTGTTTCAAATAAGACGCCTGAAATGAGTTTAGAAACAGAGCCAGATGTTTTACCAGATCTGACTGACTTTAGATAAAAGTTACTGACCAATACAAGTAAATAGATGATGTATTTTAAAACTGCCAATAAAATGGCTCATGTTTGTTTACTGTGTTACCAGACCTGGCCTGAAGCAATGCATACTTTTGTAGATAATATTTTAATTCTCTTCCAGACAGCTTATGAATATATGAGTATTTTTCAAAAGCAGAAAACAAGTTGAGTTTATCCAAGGGATACTGCACCAGAAAATGCTATGTAACTTGATGTATCCGGATTCGCTTATTAGTTATATTCTGGCCAAACCAAATATTTTGTCGAACATTAAAAACACTTTCAAAAGCACCAAACAACACAAAACTGAGGGACAGGGCTACTTAAACACAATCTGTTTTTAAAAACAACTTCGGGAATGCAATATTTTCCACTTCTGTACCCAGCATCTGAGTCAGCTGTTCTAACCAGATAGAAGATAACTTCCATCTACTCTGTTTACAATGCACCTCTTCTCTAACTCCACAAGGACACCTTCATTGGTTGAGTACAATTTTTTTCCCTCACAGAATTACAAAAAACATTGCATGGTCTAGGACTGATAAGTTTTAAAATGAGAGGATGACTAACAATTTCAATTTTATTTGTTTTCAGGTAGGTGATACTACTGGTTGTGCTGTTGCCATTTACTGCTCCTCTAGACACACCTTTAGCTTCTTCACCTGTTCCACCATCCCCAACCTGCCTCAAATCATCAATTGCCCTTTAATGTCCTCCCCCATCACACATAGATCTTTCCTTCCCCTACCTCCGTACGTGCTTAAGAACTGGTTCACCTCTGATCTTTTTCATTCCCAATGAAAGGTCTTTGCTTTACAGTGAGCTGGCATGGACTCAATGGATCGAACAGACTCCTTCTGGACTGGACTGACTCAATGACCTGAACTGATTCAGTTTCTCTCTCAACGGATGCTGAACATTTCCAGCATTTTCTCATTCAGTTATAAATTTACACAGTGACTTTTAGAAACTGAATTGAAACAGTTTGAACTTGTTTCATGAGGGACCTTCAGTCAGCAGAGAAGAAAATGTCTTTCTTAAAGTTTTCTTTAGAAGATTTTAACTGAAGAACTGTTGAGCCTACCGAGCAAAACATTAAGCACATTTTTTAAAAAACAGCATAAACAAAAGTATTTTTATAGATTGTCTGGACTTAATAATTTATATAAACAATGGAATGCAGATTATTACATACCTGGTCCAACCATCGCATTCCCACTCTGTACCTTCCAAATGAACAATCAAATGTTTTGGCAAATCTCAATGCAAGAATAATATGACTGTAGCTTGTTTTAAATGGATGGCACAGAGATCCTTTAAAAAATGGGTTTGGAACTTTAAAAGGGCTGGATGGTTATTCTAACAGCTATAAACTCACATAGCTGAATTCATCCCATTCCGTCCCAAAGGTACTCAGTCAAGTCACCATAGACGTACCAGACCATTGGGCTGCTCTCTCTCATGAGAGAGACGACGAGTGGTGATTTAACCTAAGGGCCACCACACCTCAAGTGAAGGGAGTGGTTGACAAGTAGAGTCCTTCATGGTAACTTCAGTCAGGGTGGGAACTGAACCTGTGCTAACAGTGTCACATTGCTTCACAAACCAACTGTTCAGCCAACTGAGCTAAACTGACTACAAAGGTACTAGGTACCTTGTGAAGAACAGTTCAGACATCCAGCATGCAAGTTTGAAAAAAAGATCATGAGCTAATTGCTCGAATCAGGAATTGTTCTGTACATATGTTGCATGTAATACAATAGTGCCATCTATACGAAGACCACGAGGCCGGTGAAGAAATTGAAAAAAAATTCACATGTATCATACAAGGATTGAAAACAACAGGAAAAGAATAACAGAATGCTTCTTGTCTCTAGAATGGCAATGGTTAAGGGATGACCTGACAGAAGTATTTAAAACGATCAAAGGGCTTAATAGGGCGGATGTAGAGAAAATTGGCTGTATTTTACCAAAAATCAATTAAGCACCCCTTTTGCAGAGTTTCACGGTGGATTTATCTCCAGGAATTCTCATGAGTTCACTCTGACGATTTTATGTTGCTCACCTCATTATGTATATAACCATTGCCCTGTGGTGTCACATCCATGATTTCTTATGCTCACCAGAGCGTATAGGAAGTAATTGCCACTGGCAAAACATTGCAGGATTCCTACCCTGACACCACATTTAATGCCTAGCTGTGCACCAGGTCAATTACTGCCACCCAGGAACAGCCTTTCACAGTGCACATGGTGGGAGGTAAATGGAAAAAAAAAAGCTGAGTACACATGGATGGCGTGGATGACACTACATTGGAAACAGAAGGTCACATTCATAAATATATTGCTACATTACGTTATCACCTGTCTGACTGACTGTCATTGTTGCTGCAGCTACAAGAGTGAAGGTGCACAGGAAACTCATCCTTATCTGCCCCCCAAGGATGGATGAAAAGGTTTGGGAATTGGCTAACGTAAAACGTAAAGACTCATTTTGGCCACTTGGACCGAATAATCCTATGAACCCTCCAGACTTTGACTGCTTTTTTGGTCTGTGCTGGGAAGTTGATTGAGAAAGCAGCATACATAAATCTCTTAAGTGCTGAGCAGTCTTTGAATGGAGCAACATGTGCCAAGCAGTGTTCCTAAGAAAAAAAATTTAAAGTAATTCATTTATTATTCTCTGATAATTTATCATTAATCTGGAGCATTAGGATACAGTTGCTGTAAGAAAATAAGCTTTTGAAGTTATTAAAAAGAAATTGAAACTGTGTCAGAGATAGTATAGCGCTCGAAGTCGAGCATAGTAATAATAGTGAGTTCTGAGGAAGGGTCACCGAACCCGAAACGTTAACTCTGTTTTCTCCTTCACAGATGCTGCCAGACCTGCTGAGCTTTTCCAGCAACTTTGTTTTTGCGCATAGTAATAATTTCCTTTTAATAAAGGAGTTACCTACTGTTCCAGCAGACAAATTTAAATTTTAATTACCTCAAGCCTATCAAAGTATTAAAAAAAAAGTCTCTCTTTTAGGATTGCAACAATGTTTGTAAGCTCTACCAAGGTATACGAATTCCGATACAAAGCTATTGCTTTGTTCAATCTATAAAAAGTGCTTGGATTATTTTTAGTGTGTGTTTATAAACATTTGAATTTGTGTCATAAAAGAATAGTGCGTTTTTTTTCTCAATTTATTTTCATTTCTGTCATTAGTAGACTTTTGTTTTGTTTCATGTTAAAACAAAGTCCACAGCATTATGAGCTTGTGTTTTAGTAAAGGATCACTTTTGTAACAAAAATTTAAAAAAAGATATTATTATGACGTAGCCAGCCAGGTTCCGCCACAGAACTGACTTTTCTGGTACTAACACCAACTGGGTATCATTCAATAACAAATGGGACCAATAGATCACAACAAGTGCCACCCCTAGCTAATATTTATCCCAAAATCATGACTGCTACAACAAAGCCGTAATCTGATCATCATCACATTACTGCTTGACAGCTTGCTGTGCACAGCTTTGATGCAGTGTAGTCTACACTATAACAGTGACCAAACTTCTGTAAGTACTTCACTGACTGTAAAGCACTTTGGAACATCATGAAAATGAAGATGCAATACAAATGCCAGTATTTTCTTTACTGTCAAACGTAGGGGGCAGTAGAAGCCAATCCTCCACCCTTGGTCTATTTTCTGATGATCATTGTGTATGGAAATTCTAAAGGGGCACGGGCGTTGTTTGCACAACTGTTTTGCAGACTATTTATACCAGATGTGTCCCTTGTTCGTGGAGTTAAATTCATTAACCAACCTTGTTCCACTTGTCAACACAGCAACTGGATCGTCTCTTTTCAAAATCTATTAATTTCAGAAATTTTAAAATACCACGGCCATTTCAATTTTAAATTTAAGTTAATAAAAGTTAATTGAATTATATTCTGAAAATCCTTTAAATTAGTAACACGATTCAACAGGACTACCTAAAAGCAATGGCCGTCTCCTGGTTTCCCTGGAAGGCAACTGGCACATTTCTAACACGTGGCCACTCCTGGCACTACACAAGCTGAGATTCTAACTTCCATCACTGTGATTCTTAATCAGTCTTCTGCCCAATGCTAACAGCCGTGACCAGGTTCTATGCCAAAGGTTTTATCGTTATTTTATCTGATGACATATTTTGCTCCAGTGTAGGTTGACATCTTATGGTAATTTAACTTTTCGTTTGTGATAAAATACATCATCTGCCACCAATTTGGAACAAGAAATATCTTTCCGCTGTGTAACACATGGAGAGTAATTGCTAGAAATTAGCTCTAGCTAAAAGGTTTATGACAGTTTCAGATCTTCGATGAGGCAGAGCTACTCTACCTTGACTGCATAAATAAGATACAGGCAGTCCCCGGGCTGTGAATGGGTTCCATTCTGCAGTCTGTTCACAAGTTGATTTGTATGTAAGTTGGAACACAATACAGGACAGTTTAAAGGAGATGTTTGAAAATACAGGACCATTTGTATGTCGGGTCTTTGAAATCACACCCTGTATATCTATGAGAAGCATAAATTGCATCATGCAGATCAGATGATCCTATAAGGAATGAGTAATAATCTAAAGGTGCAGTTATACTGAAAGGATTTTGCAGAATTTCCAATATAGTTGGTTTTTGTGCAACTTTGGCTAAGATCTGGAAGATGAGTAGATGAGGTTATGAGACATATCAAATAAAAGGAAGAAACCAATTTCTGCTGAAAAATAATTTGGGAGCATTCAGGATACTGCCTTCCAATGAATCTGTGCTCATCACCTGTCAGGAAAGGGAAATGGAAGAATGTCACAAAGTTGTTCTAAAACAGTTTGTGGGGCAATACAAGCTGCACTTCACACTTTTGGAGGCATTTCTCCCACTAACAAATCTGAACAGGATACTACATTAAATTACTAAAATTACTGTAAATGCAGCTTCTGGAAGAAAATGAGCCAATGTTAACAGTTTGTGCAAATTTGGTGAACTGCAAGAGATACTTTTTAAAAAACCCAGTAAATTCAAGAAAAATAATATTTATTCAAGATTACTCAGAAACAACAAGCCACCTCTCTGAAGGTGAGCAGAGCAAATACAAGATCTGTTATGTAAACTAGTAGGGTTTGGATGCCCTATCATTAAGTCTAATTCTCCTTGCTCCAAGATTCCTCTTTATTGAATCAGTGAGTAATGCTCCTATGGTGGGTGTACTGGGTTAGTCATACTAAAGCTGGTGAAGATCCAGAGGCTCATATGTGAGTGGCAAACCTTGTTAGTACCTGAGACATGATTTTAAAGAGAAATAAACCTCACGCGTTCCAAACAGCCATCTTTTTGGTAAGTTGCAACCTATAAGATTTTTTTTGCAGAAATTAGAAAAGTGGTAAATTTATTCTTGATTAAAAAAGTTAATTTTACATCTGGAAGTTTAACACCAGAAAATAAAACTGTTCTCAAGTAGCACCATCTCACAGCGATATTAAAAATACAGCATTTAATCCTACACTCATTGACTCCTGGATCATTTTGAACTACTTAAAAATTTGCCATGTTCTTCTCCTCTCGGTAGCAGCAGCTCTCCACCTATTTTTGGACCTTTCTTCTCCTAGACAGAGAGAATTCAGAAATGTCAATGTGCAGACAAAAAAGAAACAATTCTGCAGCACTGGAAATGTCATTAAGCAAATAAGAGTGTCTAAAAGAAAATAGTGAATTTTGGGGCATAACAGTTTTGTTAGCAACAAAATATCTGACAGACAGTTCGTCCAAGTTGAGACTATCATCACTTAGACATAATCTCTAAAAGTCCATAACAACCATCTTCCATTTAGGTGGGAAAACCAACAGGTCTGCCCTCCTAATTTTCCATGTGGGAAGTTTTATATGTACATACATACAGACTGAACTCAAGGGAGGTTTAAGGAAGACCACTCCATGCGGCCATTGTGGGATGCTGAGGCCTTCAAGACAAGGTTCCTTAACAGCGGGCGGAGAGGGGGTGGGGGGCATCAACACTTCAGACC
The DNA here is from genome assembly GCA_024137785.1 of Ginglymostoma cirratum. NCBI lineage: Eukaryota > Metazoa > Chordata > Chondrichthyes > Orectolobiformes > Ginglymostomatidae > Ginglymostoma > Ginglymostoma cirratum. The sequence goes on from JAHRHZ010000046.1 coordinate 4,558,138, forward strand.
CAGCAACACCACCAGGAGCGATGGCCACTGTTAGACGCACATATCTCAGGACAAGGATTACCCACAGAGGCTGTGTGCGTGTGTGTGTGTTTAGGTCGGTCAGTATGGCCCTGACAAGGAGGGTTGGTGTGAGGGAGAGTTCCCAGAAGGATATCCAAACAGGGGGCTCTAGCTGCCAGATATACTCTGGCAAGTCAATCTAGTGATGATCATGTGACATGACCCCGCCCCACCCCCCCACACCCCCCAACTCCCAACCCCTGATGGGCAAAGTACCAGCAAGAGTGGGGTGAGGCCCATAACTGCCTCATGCAACCTTGAAGAAATACATCTTATACCCAGCCCAAGAAACACCTGATCCAAACATTTCATCCTGCCTTCTCAGAGGACAGTCAGGAGTTTGGCAACTTATTCTAGTTTTGTCAGTGTCATCCAAATCCCATGAATGAATGTTAAAAAGAAATTTAGTTAGTTTTGTTTCTTGAGCCAGATTTGGGGTGTCTTTGCACAAGCTTTCACAGAGGTCCCACTTCCACTGAAGAAAAAGTGCCATTTTGTAATACAGGGTAGATACTCATCCATAGTGTGAAACTCACTCATGGGGAAGGTTTCAAAGTCACAGAAATCCACAGCTGCATATAGGTTCTCTTTCTAAAAATAAAGAGACTAGAGGTTCCTAGTGGTTGTTCCTGGACAAACAAACAGTTTAAGATTCCAGACACTATTCATGAACCCGGACACCGCTGGACATTTCCTCATAGAATTTCCTACCGAGGCATATTCATCAATCCTGAACAAACTGGGCAATGGGCTTTGAAAGACTGGTATTTGTAAATAAACATGTATAACCAGATTTCGAAACCTAATATCATACCAAACCACAAATGGGTTACAGAATTTTCCAATGGACGGAAAAGACTCAAGGCCCCCAATAGGCAGCAGTGGCTGGAAGCTTTGTTCAGCAGTGTCTACTGGGAATGGCAACTTTTCGTCCCAGACTTGCCTGATTCACTTAAAGCTACTCTTTTATACTATTCAGTCATTACTAAAGCAGTACAATAGTTACCTCTTGTTCTGTGCCACCTCATTTGTCAAGGGTCACATGTTGTGAATTCACGAGTGTCAGCATGAATGGCTGAACGTTGATCTGTATGCCGACACCCAGCATCACATCCTCCATTGCTGTAACTCCCTTCTTGTTAACTTATTTTATTACTTAGCAGACAGGCTCTTGGCAACTTATTACAGTTGCATTCCTTTAAAACTAACCCGGTTTATTCAACTCACTGTTTGAACCTTAAAAACTACATCAGATTAAATGCTGCTAACATCACTGAATTTGGATCTCAATCTTGGAGTTAGGTGCCTAACACCAAGAAGGCAGTTTTGTTTATCTTGTTTCCATCCATCACTTGTATTGAAGTTAAAGACCGCAGTCAGACTTCACTCACCTAATACCTCCCTTAAATGTACTACCAAGTCAATAAATTACATGAAGACTCAAATGTAGTTCTGTTCTTTTAATTGTTTGAGTCCATTTAATTCCTGATAGGGGAGGGCCACCGTCTCTATTCAAAACTTATTACAAATAAAATGTTTGTTTTGGAAGTAATATAGTTTAGTATTTTACCTTATTTTACTCTGCAAAAGATGCATTATCGACTGCATTATCATACACCATTCAGCACTTACAACCAAACCTAAACAGCAAGCTGTTCAAAACACGAGAACCTTAGATGAACTCACCTTCAGCATTCCATCTCTCTCCCACTTAAACAAGCCACAGTTACTGAAAACAAACATAAGAAATTGCTATTACATTAGTCAAGTAAATTCATTATTATTTATTTCATTATTCCGCTTGTTTAAAATATATTAACCCTTGGAGGGATATGGGCCAAATGCATACAAGTTGGACTGGTGTAGTTTGGGAACATGATCAACATGGATCAATTGGACCAAAGGGTTTGTTTCCATGTTGTATGACTCTATGAAAACACCTACATTCCCAAAATCGCAGGAAATTAGAAGAATATTCTAATGATTTAACATGAAAATGCTCATTGTTGTTGAGGCCTGTACATACTGACAAACACAATGATTGAAACTTTTGTACAACACGCCAAAGCACAAAGTGCCTTTTTAAAATCACAAAATAGAAAAGGGGGGGGATGGTAGTGGTTTTCCTCTTTAGTTTTCTAACAATTTTCTTTCAAATGTTAGCATACCAGTTCAGCAAGTAATAGGGACAGAAAATCAGATGTTGGACTTTATTTCAAAGGCAAAGGAGTACAAAAATATGGAATTCTTGAAACTATGCAAGGCACTCGTCAGATCACAGCTGGAATACCGGGTCCCTATCTAAGGGAAGATATACTGCCCCTGGAGGCAGACCAGAGAAAGTTTGCTAGGTGGACACCGAGTATGGAGGGATTTTCTTAAAAGGAGAGGGTGAGTCAGTAGGGCTCGTGCTTATTTGAGTTTGTAAGAATGACAGGCTACATTATTGAAAAAGATTTTTAGGGGACTTGACAAGGTAGATGTGGAAGGGTCATTTCCCCTGTGGGAGAGTCCACGGCCAGAGGGCATAATCTCAGAATAAGAGGTGCTACATTTAAGACAGGGAACTAATTTCTTCTCTCAGAGAGTAATGAATCTGTGGAATTCTTTACCACAGAAGACTGTCAAGACTGGATCATTAATATTCAAGGCTGAAATAGATTGTTAATCACAGAGAATAAAAGGTTATGGGGAAAAGGCAGGTCAGTGGAGTTCAGCATTATGAGATCAGCCATGATCTCATTGAATAATGGAGAAGACCTGATGGAATTAATGGTCTACTTCTGCTCCTGTGTATTACGGTCTGAAGGTAATGCTTAACACCCGTACACACCATTGTGCCCATTTACCTGAGTGAGTCAGGTCTTATCCATGTATGGAACATCTAGTATTTGGATAATTACAACGAGCCAAAAGTTTCCCACTGCTTAAATCAAGATCTTCCTGCTCCAAATTCATGGAAATCAGGTATACCTGATCAGTCATAAAGAGATTTTGCTCGAGTTAAAAATCAAGGGCATCAATTCTTTTCCCCCTTCCTTCAATAACTTACAAATGCTACTGAGCACGAGGGTGATCTTCACTCCTTCCACAGGAATAAACCATGCGAATAATCCTCAACTGTGTTACAATTGTAACAGTGGAAAGCTGACTTCTTAGAAGATTTAGACACTGCACTAGACCACCCTTAAAAAAATGTACTTATGATAAACATTTGACTAGGCATTAGATACTGGCAAGAAAAAGCTTCCTTCTTCTAAATTCAATAGCATCACCAGAGAGGTGGATACAACCCATTGGGTCATAACACTCTCAATGGTGTACTATTGTAAGCACATTTTTTTTTCAGCATCAGAGTAGGCTTTGACTCTGGATTTAGGCTATATTTTCAATACAACTTATTTTGTTTTGCTCAGGTGCTACAGTTGTAGTTTAGTGGTTTAGTTTAGAGGCCACAAAGTCCCTATGTGTACAGAATGCAATGCCCCACAAGGTTCCAACACATTCATGGATATATTACATAGGTTGCTTCAATCAAATTAAGTATTTCTCAGTCTGAAGCCCTCTCTATTTGGGTCTAACAGATTTTTTCTTTGCATCAATTAACCTGCAGTTTTCAGACAATGTACAAATTGTCCGTTAAATAGTCACAACTGTTTCAAACTTAGATATTTTCATAATGGACTCCCAACCGTTTCCTGAATAACAAGTGTAACAAACCCAGTGGAGTTCTCAATTCCTCTGCGAGTCCTCACCCAAAGTTATGATTGCATTTCTGGAAACCACAACTTTAAGTGAAGTGAGCTTAACTGAAACATTGGTAAAGGAAATCAATGTTAAAACAGTACTTAGGTTCTATATCAACCTTATCAGAAAAAAAAATTAAAACATTATATTCAAGTACTTTACACTGCTAAATTCCTATATTGGTAGGTAACTTTCAAAAACAGAATAGCTTCACAAATATGAAAGAAAAATGTAATGTGCCACTTACCGTACCATCTTCTCACTGACAATCCTGCTTTCTGATCATTCTGGTCTCTGCCAACCCTCTTTACTGCTCAACCCGGAGTAGTGGGTATTCTTCATTCCCTGACCCTCCAGGCTGAGGTTTCTCCTTACTCTCTGACCCTCCCAGTTGTGGCCCATGCTCCCTGACTCACGTATGTGCAGTTTCCCCTCGCCTGAACTTGTGCTCATGTTTAAGATCTAGATTTAGCCCAAAGCAGGAGCACTGACATTGTCGACGTGAGAGTCCCAGAAGTATTAGGGCTTTGTAAATCTATACTCTTTACATGCCTTTCAAAACTACTCCTGCCTTACTGCTCTTCTCCCAAACTCTCAATAATCACAAAAGTTTCAGGAGAGGGGAGTGGGGGTGCATTTTAAAAAATAAACATGGATTATAAAAGCTCCAGTACTGTGAGCTGTCGAGTCTTACACTTGCACAGCGTTGCAGCATTGGATTGAATTTGGATCTTGAATGTGAACAGAAGTATGAGAGACAGACAGAGAGTTAGAGAGAGAGAGAGAGAGAGAGTTAGAGAGAGTGTGTGTGTGTGTTGGGGAGCAGAGGAGGTGCCAAATGAATCAAGTAAAAGGTGGCATTGAAATGAATCGCGCAATGTTCAACAAGACAATGTGCCCCATTAACTTAGTGTGATCAAAGTGAAACAATGATAAACATGGAACGTTTACTTCTCTCAAAGGGTTGTGAATCTGTGGAATTCACTACACCAGAATGCAGTCAACGCTGGGACATTCAGTAAATGTAAAGTGGAGATGGACAGATTTTTAATGAATAATTGGTTAAGGGGTTACGGAGAGCAAGCAGGGGGTGCTGAATGGCCTACTCCTGCTCCTAGTTCTCACATTCTTAAACAAGAGCTTACTGAAGTGTTATGAAGAGCCAAACAGAAAATATAATCCTTGTATAATAAGAAACACTGAATCACATCCTAAATTTGAAAATGTGCAATAAAAACCCATATCAGTCATATAATCACACAGCACGGAAACAGACCCATTGGTCCAACCTGTCTCTGCTGACCAAGTTTTCCAACCTAAATTTGTCCCACTTGCTTGCGATTGGCCCACTTTCCTCTAAGCCTTGCCTATTCATGTACCTGCCCAAATACCTTTTAAATGTTGTAACTGTACCTGCATTCACCACTGGATTCAGGGAGAGTTTTGTCAATTGGATACAAAACTGGCTTGACAGCAGGAGACAGAGGGTGGTGGGAGGGGGTTGTTGTTTGGACTGGAGGCCTGTGACTAGTGGTGTTCTGCAGGGATCGGTGCTGGGTCCACTGGTGCTTGTTGTTTAAATAAATGTTTTGGATGAGAATTTAGGAGGCATGGTTAGTAAGTTTGCAGATGACACTACAGCGGTGGTATGGTCAACAGTGAAGGTTATCAAAGATTACAAAGGCATTTTGTTCAACTGGGGCAATGGGCTGAGGAGTGGCAGATGGAGTTTAATTTGGATAAAGGCAAGGTAAAGTAAAATCTTATCAGGATGAATGGAGCTAAAACCTAACGTAGCAGGTCATATACACGAGGAGATGTACATCTGTTAGTGTTGTCTGTCCCTATTTCTTACCTTTTCACACGCGCGATGTGCACACACTAGCTATCGATGACATCTCCATTCTATACTGGACATTAAAATAGGCTGTGTCAATTCATTTCACCTTAAGACCAAGGGGTCAGGTATCTCTTTCAGTAGGGCTTCCCAAACAGGGAGCTGCAAGTCGAGAATTTGGGGTCATGAGCTCCAAAGCAGTAATGACTACATGAAGCTTCAAGTGATCCCTGACACCTCACGGACCTTTTAATAGGCTTTTCTACCAGATGGAATGGTCTAATCAGCTGCTCAGTGAGCCTTAATTCTGTTTGATGGCCTGTGTGAGAAGTTAGGTGTTCGTTTTGCTTGTTTGGTCACTAACTACTCCTTACTAAGGGAGATGTGCAGAAGGTAGAGAGAGAGATGAGGGTGATGAAGGAACAGAGAGATGGAGAGGTGATGTTGAAGGGAGAGGAGGGATGAGGAGGTGGAGGTGGTGGTGGGGGGGTGGGGTGGTGCTGCAGTGTTGAGAGATGCCCCACTCTCTTCCTCACAAACAGCTCCTATACCCTTTGCCAAACATTCTGAACCCAAGCTCTGGGGATGGGTGACTGGATGCAAAATGTTAACTCTGCTTTCTCTCCACAGATGCTGCCACATCTGCTAAATTTTTCCAGCAAATTTTGATTCTGTTTCCGACAATGCAAAAAGGTTCGAGAAGCACTGCTGTAGGAACTCAGCTCAATATGTTGCATTAGCCTATCTTGGAAGTCAGGATCACCAGTGAATGGCACATCATGAAGAACAAATTTTTTAATGCAGTTAAGGTGAAGGTGGCACATATTGGTGAGTAAATGTGATATTCACACGTAGAAAATTTTGGTTAGGATTAAGTATTGAGAAATGCTTTCTTGGTCAAAGGACAGTAAATACTAGAATAATCTGTCAGGCAATTTAATAAAGAGACAGTAAAAACATTTGAAATAGATGCTGGGCTGGGAGAACAAACATACTGAAAGACTGAGCTGGAGTGGGATAAAGGTGGTCTTCTCCTTCACTCTTCTAATGTCAGTGTAGCTGACTGAAGTAAAAACCAAAAGAACTGCGGATGCTGTAAATCAGGAACAAAAACAAAGTTGCTGGAAAAGCTCAGCAGGTCTGGCAGCATCTGTGAAGGAGAAAACAGAGTTAATGTTTTGGGTCCGGTGACCCTTCCTCAAAACTGACACTGGCTGGCAAAACGTCAGTTTATATGCAGAAAATAGGGAGGTGGGTGGGGTACGGAGTAAACGAAAGGATAGAGCCCGAAGAGAGAGAAAGACAGTTGGACTGACGAAGGAGTTGCTAATGATCAGTCTGGGAGGGTTAACGGTTGTTAATGGGGACTGTTAGTGACTAACAACAGGGGGTTTGTAATGGCAGACTACGTGGTAACAAAGCCTGGTGTGTGGGGTGGCGGGACTGGGACATGGGCGAGTTTAGGCCCTAAAATTATTGAACATAATATCCGGAGGGCTGTAGGGTCCCCAAGCGGAAAATGAGGTGTTGTTCCTCCAGCTTGCGTTGGGCTTCACTGGAACACTGCAGCAAGCCAGAGACAGATGTTGGCCAGGGAGCAGGGTGATGCATTGAAGTGGCAGGCAACGGTTAGTTCAGGGAGAGTAGGAACTGCAGATGCTGGAGAATCTGAGATAACAAAGTGTAGAGCTGGATGAACACAGCAGGCCAAGAAGCAGAGGAGCAGGAAAGCTGACGTTTCAGGCCTAGACCCTTCTTCAGAAATGGGGGAGGGGAAGGGGTTCTGAAATAAATAGGGAGAGAGGGGGAGGCGGATAGAAGATGGACAGAGGAGAAGATAGGTGGAGAGGAGGCAGACAGGTCAAGAGGCAGGGATGGAGCCAGTAAAGGCGAGTGTAGGTGGGGAGTTAGGGAGGGGATAGATCAGTCCAGGGAGGACGGACAAGTCAAGGGGGCTGGATGAGGCTAGTAGGTAGGAAATGGGGGTGGGGTTTGAGGTGGGAGGGGGTGATAGGTAGGAGGAAAGACAGGTTAGGGAGGCGAGACAAGCTGGGCTGGTTTTGGGATGCGGTAGGGGGGGGGGAGGGGAGATTTTGAAGCTTGTGAAGTCCACATTGATACCATTGGACTGCATTGTTTCCAAGTGGAATATGAGGTGCTGTTCCTGCAACCTTCGGGTGGCATTGTTATGGCACTGCAGGAGGCCCAGGATGGACATGTCGTCTGAGGAATGGGAGGAGGAGGAGTTGAAATGGTTCTTGACTGGGAGGTGCAGTTGTTTAGTGCGAACCGAGCGTAGGTGTTCTGCAAAGCGGTCCCCAAGCCTCTGCTTGGTTTCCCCGATGTAGAGGAGGCCACAACGGGAACAGTGGATACAGTGTACCACATTAGCAGATGTGCAGATGAACATCTGCTTGATGTGGAAAGTCTTCTTGGGGCTTGAGATGGGGCTGAGGGGGGAGGTGTAAAGCCAGGCGTAGCACTTCCTGCGGTTGCAGGGAAAAGTGCTGGGTGTGGTGGGGCTGGAGGGGAGTGTGAAGCGGACAAGGGAGTCCCGGAGAGAGTGGTCCCTCCGGAAAGAAGATAAGGGTGGGGAGGGAAAAATGTCTTTGGTGGTGGGGTCAGATTGCAGATGGTGGGGTTGTCGGAGGATGATGTGTTGGATCCGGAGGTTGGTGGGGTGGTACTTGAGGACGAGCGGGATTCTGTTTTGGTTGTTATTGCGGGGAGGGGGTGTGAGGGATGAGCTGCGGGAAAAGCTGGAGACACGGTCGAGGGCGTTCTCGACCACTGAGGGCGGGGGGAGAAAGAGGAGTTGCGGTCCTTGAAAAACAAGGACATCTGAGATGTTCCAGAGTGGAATGCCTCATCTTGGGAGTAGATGCAGCGGAGGCGAAGAAATTGGGAATAGGGGATGGCATTTTTGCAGAAGGTGGGTGGGAGGAGGTGTATTCCAGGTAGCTGTGGGAGTCGGTGGGCTTGAAATGGATATTGGTTTCCAGGTGGTTGCCAGAGATGGAAACAGAGAGGTCCAGGAAGGAGAAAGAGGTATCAGAGATGGTTCAAATGAACTTAAGGTTGGGGTGGAAGATGTTGGAGTATTGGATGAACTGTTTGAGCTCCTTGTGGGAGCACAAGGCGGTGCCGATACAGGCATCAAAGTAACGGAGGAAGAGGTGGGGTTTAGGGCCAGTGTTGCTACGCAAGAGGGATTGTTCCACGTAACCTACAAAGAGGCAGGCATAGCTTGGGCCCATGCGAGTACCCACGGCCACCCCCTTTGTCTGTAGGAAGTGGGAGGAATTGAAAGAGAAGTTGTTGAGGGTGAGGACGAGTTCGGCTAAGCGGATGAGGGTGTCAGTTCAGGGGGACTGGTCGGGCCTGTGGGACAGAAAGAAGCGGAGGGCCTTTAGGCCATCTGCATGGGGAATGCAGGTGTATAGGTACTGGACGTCCATGGTAAAGAGGAGGGGTTGGGGACCAGGGAATTGGAAGTTTTGGAGGAGGTGGAGGGCGTGGGTGGTGTCACGGACGTAGGTTGGGAGTTCCTGGACCCAGGGGGAAGGAGTCGAGATAGGTGGAGATAAGTTCGGTGGGGCAGGAGCAGGCAGAGACAATGGGTTGACCAGGGAGTTCAGGGTCTTTTCTGCGAGAAGAACGAAGATGTTCTGCAAAGCGGTCGCCAAGTCTATGCTTTATTTCCCCAATGTAGAGGAGACCACATTGTGAGTAGCGACTGCAGTAGACTAGATTCTGGGAAGTGCAGGTGAAGTGTTGCTTCACCCGGAAGGTATGTTTGGGCCCTCGGATACTGGGGAGGGAGGAGGTAAATGGGCAGGTGTTGCACCCATGCCGGTTACTGGAGAAGGTGCTGTACGGCTGAGGGGAGGTGTTGGGGATGAAGGAAGTGTGGACCAGGGTGTCCCGGAGGGAACGGTCCCTGTGGAAGGCGGACAAGGGAGGGGAGGGGAAGGGAATATGTATCTGGTGGTGGCACTTGCTGGAGGTGGCGGAAATGGCGTCTGATGATCTTCTGGTTGTGGATGCTGGTGGGATGGTAGGTAAGGATAAGAGGAACCCTATTGCTGTTGCTGGAGGGAAGAGAAGGGGTGAGGGCTGAAGTACGGGAGATGGATCGGACCTGATTGAGGGTCCTGTCGACAACGGAGCTGGGAAACCTCGGTTGAGGAAGATGATGGACATTTCAGAGGCTCCCTTGTCGAAGCTGGCCTCATCTGAACATATGCGACGGAGACGGAGGAACTGAGAGAATGGGATGGAGTCTTTACAGGAAGTGGGATGTGAGGATGTATAGTCCAGGTAGCTGCGGGAGTCAGTGGGTTTGTAATGGATATTAAAGGCCAGACTATCCCCAGAAATGAAAATAGAAATGTTGAGGAAGGGAAGGGAGGAGTCAGAGATAGACCAGGTGAAAGTGAGGGCAGGGTGGAAATTGGAGGCGAAATTGATAAAGTTTTCCAATTCCAGACCAGAGAGGGAAGCAGCACCGACGATATCGATGAATCGGAGAAAGATTCATGGGTCGGGGCCGGAATAGGATTGGAAAAAGGAACGTTCCACATGCCCCACGAAGAGACAAGAATAACTAGGGCCCATGCGGGTACCCACGGCAACCCCTCTTACCTGAAGAAAATGAGAGGAGTTGAAAGAGAAGTTGTTGAGGGTGAGGACAAGCTCGGCCAAGCGGAGGAGGGTGGTGGTGGGTGGGGATGGTTCAGGTCTTTGAGCCAGGAAGAAGCAGAGAGCCCTAAGACCCTCCTGGTAGAGAATGGACGTGTAAAGGGATTGCACATCCATGGTGAAGAGACTGACTGAAGTGATGTGGACAACCTGGATCATATTTGAAGGCTCTGAATAGTCCAGTACAAACATTGCAGTTATACTATTTTTATTATTAAATGATCGATTACTCATAATATATTGATTAAAATTTCCATTGAACCAAGTTCAATTACAGTGAATTGAAATCTTGAACTGATAATTTCGGAAAATTTTCAGTTTTCTCATCCACCAGCCTACCACATACATACCTGCAGCTTTTCTTTGGTAATCTTGTTAATGCTATTGCTCTGTTACCACATGGGCATTTAAAGAAGCGTTTGATTGCGTCATGCCAATGGTAATCATGGTTTTCACTCACACACATCTCCAGTGGTTTGTAATATGAATATCTGCACTGTAAAAAAGGGAGGAAACTATTAACTACTTTATACTTGCATAAACATTTACAGACAATATAACAGAACTCCTTGCTCTGAAGCATGGAAACAGTTCAATTCAGTTCTGATAAGATTACACACTTTACAACGATAAAATTACCAAAACAAAATACTTAAGGAAGACTCTTCACTGCACCTATTTATACAAGCAATTAAATAATTTCCTTTCAAGATAAATGTCAATCGATCGTGCAATTAAAAAAAAATTTCTAGAAATGTATGCGTCAATGTATTTATTGTTCATCTTTATTTGTCCAGGGGTGGTATACCATCTCCATGAACTCTTGTAGCCTGTGTTATGAAAATAGGCCCACTGTGCTGCTGGATAAGCAGACCATGTGATCGTTCAATTATTTTTCTTCCTGTAGTTTGACACATGGCAGCAGCCTGCTTGCCATGATTTAAACGCATTGGTATCAGATTGGAGTCACATATACGCCAGAATAGGTCAGATAGGTTTCCTTCTACATGTGAAACATTTACTTATTTATGACAATTTCACAGTCCCTTTTACTGACTGGGTCTTTTAAACTCTGGATGGAATTTAAATATTCCCTGGGTTATTAATCCTGTAACACGCAACTATTTTAACATATAACTACGTTACAATATACCTCAACATTCTTGTACCAGAAACAATCACCACTGTAACATATCGTGCATTTAATGGGCCCTTGAACTCAGCCACATTGTCAAGTTACCTCACATTAACAGGTATTATCCCAAACTGATTGCCTGAAGTTTGCGATCAGCAACAAGACTAAGTAATAAGGCATATGCTGCAGACCTCAAAAAAGATGCCCAGAAAGATCTAGTGATCTATGTTGTGGATTTCCCTTTTCCTGCTGTCATCTTGAATCTAGAGCCAAGTCAAAGGGATCTCCGGGCATGTAGCAGCAGTATACACAGCCAATCACAGGAGCATTTTCACAGACAGTAAATTGGAAAGTTAAAAGACTGATGGGTCCCTGCCTTTATTTTAAAATTTTACTCATAGTTAAATAAATGACGGCAGAAATGCACGGTATTTTAAATGGAAATATTTTAAATGAAAATATCTTAAGAAAACTAAGGCAGTAAATATGAACTTCAATTAAAAACTCAGTTGCACCTCATTCAACAAGGTTCACCTCTCTCAAGGGGTTTTAATCCTAAGAATAAGAATGGGAATGTAATACTCAGTAATTCAATAATTCCTCATTGGTTATAGCCTCTGGTGACCACAACAGCACACACAATGGGGAATAAATCCATAGTTTTGTCATCTTGACCACTGTAAAATCTGGGCTGTTTAAAAAAAAACAGGCTCTTGTTTCCACAAAGCATGGATCAAAATATTAGAATTCAACAACTGGTCACACAATCAGTTGCTTATCCGGAATTTAAATAGCTTACATAACCTTGTTTTCCGCGCTGCTAACAGATTTAATCTATTATCACGTTTTTATGACATTAAAAATGTCTGGTTTATTATGAAAAGCCGGACACAAAAATGCAGAAAAACATGAAACATTGGAAGTTATAATGAACACAGTTGGATGAGTGGAAATCAGGTTTACAGTTAGAGCCAAACTAACAAGGTGTGGAGCTGGACAAACACAGCAGGCCAAGCAGCATCATAGGAGCAGGAAAACTTGACGTTTCGGGCCTAGACCCTTCATCAGAAATGGGGGAGGGGAAGAGGGTTCTGAAATAAATAGGAAGAGAGGGGGAGGCGGATAGAAGATGGACAGAGGAGAGGATAGGTGGAGAGGAGGCAGACAAGTCAAAGAGGCGGGGATGGAGCCAGTAAAGGTGAGTGTAGGTTGGGAGGTAGGGAGGAGATAGGTCAGTCCAGGGAGGACAGACAGGTCAAGGGGGCGGGATGAGGTTGGTAGATAGGAGATGGGGGTGGGACTTGAGGTGGGAGGAGGGGATAGGTGAGAGGAAGAACAGTCTGTCTATCTCAGCCTTGAATATACTTACCTACCCAGCCTCAACAACCCTCTGCGGTAAAGAATTCCACTGATTCACTACCCTCAGAAGAAAATTCTCATCTGTCTTAAACGTGGAACCCATTATTCTGAGATTGTATTCTCACGAGGGGAAACAACCTCTCCACATGTAAGCTGTCAAGTCGCTTAAGAATTTTGTATTTTTCAATAAGGTCACCTTTGATTCTGTTAAATCCCAATGAGTACATGCACAAATACTTGGTTTCTCTTAATAAGATAGTCCCTCCATACGCAATATCAGTCGAACGAACCTTCTCTGGACTGCTCCAGTATCAGTAAATCGTTCCTTAAACTCTGCTCTGGTCTGATGAGTGTCTTGTATAGTTTGAGCAAGGCCTCGCTGTTTTTATACTCCATTCCCTCTAAACTAAAATACAATTTATTTTGCCATACTGTTCCATTTGCCTTCTCTATTAACTGAACTTGCTGATGTTTTGTGATTCATACAAGACTCCCAAAATCCTTGTGTACTGTGGCTTGAAGTTTTTCTGCATTTAAGTAATATTCAGCTTCTTTGTTCTTCCTGTCAAAGTGCATAACGCCACATTTTCCAAGAATTCTTCGATTCTGGAATACAACTATGAGAATTTGGGGCCATGAGGCAAAATAAGAGTGGGCACAATGGTTATTGGTGAATGGCAGTTGTCCTGTAGTTCTCTTGTGTTGAAAGTTGGTTTATTAAACTCCAGTGTTAAAAGGGATGCATTTTGAGCTTAAAGAAAAGTTCATCTATTTTAATATCTACTTTTGTCTTCCAATATTGTATTCTTTGGGTATTGTTTCATAAATCTTAGGGTGCAATCCTAGTGGTTGTAAAGCAGACTAGTGGAGTAGACATGTCAACCACTACCTCTCCTATTCAGGCAAGTCATTAACCCAAACGATTCATACATTGTTGAAAATATGACTAGTGGGAAGTTATATCAGATTTGCAAAATGCCTTGTTTATCAATGGTATAAAAACATTGACTCAAATTTATCATACTGTTGGAACATTTAATATGTAGCACAGGATATAATTGAATTCTTTTATTCTGAGCAGAGAATGGTCACATATACACTTCTTCATTGGCCTCTTAAATTCACTCACCGTTTTACAGCTTACTACTCTGCACTTCAATTCACGGATGTTTCTCATCTTTTCTTCCATTTGCTCTTTTTTCAATAGTGGCTCGAAGTATTGCTCTTGAAGCTCTGCCTCTACCTGGTGAAATATACGACAATTCTCAATCCTTATATCAGATCACAGTTATTATTTTTGTTAAGTTATACATGTTCATGTAAAAATCACTGAATCGCCAAACTGCAAAACAAGTATAAATAAATATGTTCCATAAACCATACCTTATTAGATTGTGTATTTAAATCAGCCAATGCAAGACTGGCTACAATTTTTTTTATTTGCTCATGGGATGTGGGCTATGCCATCATTTATTGACCATCTCCAATTGTCCACAGGGTTAATGAAGAGTCAACCACATTGCTGTGGGTCTGAAGTTACATGTAGGTCATAAAATCCCTACAGTATGGAAGCAGGCCATTCTGTCCATCAAGTCCACACAGACCCTCTGAACAGCATCCCAACCAGACCCACCCACTACCTTATCCCTGTAACCCTGCATTTCCCAAGGCCAATCCACCTAACCTGCACATCTTTGGACTGTGGGAGGAAACCGGACCACCTGGAGGACATGGGGAGAATGTGTAAACTCCACAGTCACCCGAGGGTGGAATTGAACTCAGGTCCCTGGTGCTGTGAGGTAGCAGTGCTAACCACTTAGCCAATGTGCCGCCTGAAGTCAGACCCGGTAAGCATGGCAGATTTCCTTTCCTAAAGGCAATTAGTGAACCAGATGGATCTTTAACAACAATTGACAATGGCTGCCATTACACTTGCTTTATTTAAATTCCAGATTTGTGTAGAATTCAAATTTCACCAACTGCCATGGTAAGATTTGAACCCATGTCCTCACAGCATTAGCCTAGGTGACAGTGACACTACACCACTGCCTACCCAGGAAACTATAAGGAATTAATTACCTACTATTGCTTTGAAATTTTAAACTTTGACTTATATTAGAAAAATGTGCATTTACACAGTGTCTCCCTGGTTACAGGGTATAAAAGAACACTTCACAGCAGCAAACCATCAAGTGATGAACTGCTGTAGTGTAGGGGATACATGGCAGCCATTTTATGTACCAGGTACTGCAAAAAGCAATAAGGTTATATATGATATTTGGTTTTGATGGTTTGATTGAGGGCTAAATGTTTGCCAGGGCACCAGAAGAAACCTCTGTGTTTTACTAAGTAGTGGAAAGGGATCTTTTACAACCAACTCAAAGAGTAGTTGGGGGATAGTTTAATGCTCTGAAAGGTGGCGACCAAGTCAATGCAGCAGCAATGGATCAGTGCTACCTCCATTTAATTGGTAGCATCTTGCCTTGGAATAAGGAAATTATGAATTCAAGTCATGGGATTCAGGGGGAGCATGCCGATTAGATATATAATTGGCTTAATGGCAGGAGACAGACTGATGGTGGAGGGTTATTTTTTGGACTGGAGGCCTATGACCAGTGGTGTTCCACAGGGATCGCTGCAGGGTCCACTTTTCATTGTCATTTATATAAATGATTTGGATGAGAATTTAGGAAGGATAGTTAGTAAGTTTGCAGGTCACACCAAGATTGGTGGTATAGTGGACAATGAAGGAGATTATCTAAGATTTACAAAGAGATCTTGATCAATTGGGTAAAGGGGCTGAAGACGGGTGTGGAAGGATAATGTTAAATGGGGACAAAATACCCCAGTCAATTAAGCAAAGATTACAATGGCAGCAAAATAGCTGAATACTCTGGATACTAGAAACCACAGAAAAGTCCAGTCAGTCAAAAACAGGAAAATTCTGAGACACAGTAAGATTTAAAAAATATATACACGCTGAGAGTCATGTACATGACACCTAAAAATCACTCTTGGCTTCTCTAAAAGTAAGACTTTTCAGCAGAGAGCAGAAAGCCTTTAATTTCAAAAACCACACTTGGTTGATGGCTGCTAAGCTCAAAAATACATAACATTATTAGTAAATGTCATAAGGTGATTGGTGTATTGTGTTGGTAAGGCTTATGATCAGGATGTAACTGGACAATGAGGAAACATGATTTATGTATAAAAAGTGCAACTGTAATTGCCTGTTTTAGATTCGTCTTGCAGGGTTACTAGTATCACCGTTGGTCGACTCTCCTTGCATGCTAGCAATAAACTAGTTAATGTTCAACGAATCGCCACTTGACTAGTCATTTCTACGACAGTGGGAGATGAAGTTTAATTTTGGATAAATGCAAGGTATTGCATTTTCATAAAACAAACAAGGGCAGGACTTATACAATTAAAAGTAGGGTCCTGTTTAGAGTTTTAGAACAGAGACCCCTAGGGGTTTAGGTACATAATTCTTTGAAGTTTGCATCACGTATAGATAGGATGGCTAAGAAGACATTTAGCACGCTTGCCTTCATTGTTCAGACCTTTGAGTATAGGAGTTGAGACATTATATTGAGGTTGTAGATGACATTGGTGAGCCCTCTTCTGGAGTACTCTGTTCTGTTCTGGTTGCCCTGTTATAGGAAGGATATTATTAGGCTGGAGAGGGTTCAGAAGAGATTTACCAGGATATTGCTGGGAATGGACGGTTTAAGTTATAAGGAAAGACTGGATAGGCTGGGACTTTTTTCACTGGAGCATAGGAGGTCAAGGGGTGACCTTATAGCTGTTTATTAAATCATAACGGGTATAAATAAGGTGAATGGCAGGTATCTTCCCTTAGGGTGGGGGATTTCAAGACTACGGGGCCATATTTTTAAGGTAAAAAGGAGAAAGATTTAAAAAAGACAGGAGAAGCAACTTCTTTACACAGAGAGTGGTTCGTGTATGGAGTGAATTTCCAGAGGAAATGGTGATGCAAGTACAGTTACAGTGTTTAAAAGACATTTGGATAAGTACATGAATAAGAAGTGTTTGCAGGGATATGGGCCAAGCACAGGCACGTGGGAATAGTTCAGTTTGAGATTACAGTTAGATCAAAGGACTTATTTCTGTGCTGTATGAATCAGTGACTAAGTACCTCTCCAGACCTTGAACAAAGAATCTTGGCTGACACTGCTGTGGCGTACTGGAGTAGTGCTGTACTGTCAGGGAGAGGCCTCAAGTAAGAGGGTCGACACCAATAGTGGGGTTAGGGGCCAGCAATATGCTGCAGCAAAAG
Source organism: Ginglymostoma cirratum (assembly GCA_024137785.1). Lineage (NCBI taxonomy): Eukaryota > Metazoa > Chordata > Chondrichthyes > Orectolobiformes > Ginglymostomatidae > Ginglymostoma > Ginglymostoma cirratum. Next base: position 4,575,277 of record JAHRHZ010000046.1, read on the forward strand.
TGCTGATTGGATCATGTGTCCCAGCCTCATGGTAACAAAGTTTCTTGAAACTTAATCTCATGACTCATGGGAATACAGGCCCCATTAAATGAGCAGTATTGGAATTGAAATAATGTAAAATGGAACACCATTAAACAGGGGCTTACAAAACATTCAGAGGGAAAAAAAATTAACTTTGAGCCTGATATGACTCTTCTTCAGAAGAATCATATCGGACTTCAAACACTAACTCTGTTTATCTCTTTACAGATTTTGCCAGACCTGTTGAGATTTTCCACCATTTTATATTTTTATTTCACATCTTCAACATTAGCAGTATTTTGCTTTTATCTTGCTGAACTTCTGTTAATCAAGGAAACAGAAATTCTTTCAATCCCCAAAAAGTCAGTATCTTTTATGTATATGCACTCTGGTTTTCTGTCACAAAGTCCAAAGGATATCTTTATTGTGCTAAGCTAAATACCACAATCTTATGAGGTTTATGAACATTTTTGGGCAGAATTACAACTGAACTTTTCATGATCCTTCATTTAGTTGCACATGAAGAAAGGTCTGCAACTAACAAATGATAAGGTGCTTAAAAAATATCATTCACGTTTCCTTCCTTGTACCGATATTATTGCTCAATTCTAAAGAACTGATCTGAACTTTTAGTTTCAGAGATACAAGTACAAGAATGTTGATGGGCAGAAGTAGGTGTACACATTGAGCAATTTCTTTGTGTCCTGAGTCTTTTGCAAATGTGCACATTTTATAGCCTACAAAATGTCTGAGTTAAGTGGTGATTCTGTGCCAGATTATAAATGCCTTGTTGCAAAAGCAAATATGATTAAGTTCCTTGTCTCTTTAGAGTGGAACAGAGACTGCCATTATATGATTAGTCAGTGGAGTTTTAACAGGAAAAACATGGCCTGAACAAAAACCACAATTGGCCTCATTCCATAATGTACAGTGCTGCAGTTAGACAGGAGAGACAGAGACAGACTGGCCACACCTCTTGCACTGCGCCAACATGTCTCGATCGTGCATTCAGTATTTTCTGAAACTCTTCTGAGTCCAGGTACTCCAGTTGTACATGGTGCTTCTTTATAGTTGGTTCATCATCTCCCTCATCTGTAGAGACAGAGTTTTTGAAAGATGTTTGGTCACTAAGAAGCTTCACATTAAAATGTGTAAAGAGATGAATAATTTTCTATTTTAAAATGCATGATTTACTTACCTCATTTATGACGATTTAAATTACATGACCAGTACATACTGAAGAGCCAATTAAACCCCTAAAGGTTTCTGTGATGCAAGACTGCTAAGAACAGTTTATCAGAGGCCTAAACAATTCTTAATTTCTCTTCCAATAAGTTTTTACATTCTGATGGATTTTATGTCTCAATGGTGATATCTGCCACTACACAGACAGGCTTGGGCAAGTGGTAAGTAACATTTATGACAACAGCCAACTAATGACCATCTCCAACAAGAAAGAATCTAATCATCTCCTCTTGACTTGCAATGGCATCACCATCACTGAATTCCCCTATCATCAGCATCCTGGGGCTTACTGTTGTCCAGAAATTGAACTGGATTAACCATACAAATATTGTAGCTAAAACAGCAAGCCAGAAATTTGCAACCAGTAACTCATCACTTGACTCCCTAGAGTCTGCCCATCACTGACAAGGTACAAGTAGGGAAGGGAATACTCTCCACTTGTCTGCATGAGTTCAGCTCCAACAACACACAAGGAGATCAATACCATCTAAGACAAAGCAGTCATCAAGACTGGCAGCGCAACCAGCAACTTAAACAATTCATCCTCTCCATCACTAATGCACTGTGGCAGCAGTGATGCACTGCAGCAACCTGTCCAAACTCCTTCAACAGCACCTTCCAAACATGTGACCTGTAAGACCTACAGCAAGGGCAGCAGATGAATAGGAAATCCTTAATGTCCAAGTTCCTTCTAAGCCACACATCATTCTAACTTAGGTTATAGCAGCATTCCTTCACTGTCACTGGGTTGTAAGTCCGGAACATTACACTGTGGGTGCACTGACACTATATGGACAAGGGAAGTGAATGGGCAAGAATATATTCCATTTGCCATAAGTGTGAAGTTATCTGCTTTACAGCAAAAAAAAAAAAAAACACAAAGACACAACATTTCTTAGATGGAGAGTGGTTGGGAAGTGCTGGCAGGCTGGACTTGGTGTCCTTGTTCATACAATATTAAATGCTAGCATGTCGGTGTTGCACGTACTTAGGAAGGCAAATGATACACTGGCTTTCATTGCGAGGTGATCTGGGTACAAAAGAAAAGAATTAGAATCAGAAATAGGAGTACAGAGTATTGATGTCTTACTGCAATTGTACAGGGCCTTGGTGATACGGGATCTGGAGTATTGTGTACTGTTTTGATATCATTTTCCAAGGAACTATATATTTGCCCTAAAAAGAGCACAATGGAGGTTCACCATTAATCCTTGGGACGGCCAGAATGTCTTATGAGGAAGATACGAAACGACTGCGCTTGTAATCTCTATCGGTTTGGAGTATGAGGGGTGATTGCATTGAAAACTATAAAATTCTTATGGGACATGACTGGGTAGATGTAGATAGCATGTTTCTCCCAGCTGATGACTCTAGAACCAGGAGATATAATTTCTGCAAATTAAAAAAAGGCAAGGCTTTTAAGGCTGAGATGAGGATGAATTTCTTCTCTTAGTGGGTGGTGAATCTTTTGAATTCTCTACTGTGGAAGTTCAAACATTCAACATATTCAAGACAGGAATTGTTAGATTTCGCAAGACTAACGACATCAAGGGACATGGAGGTGGTGCAGGAAATTGGAATGGAGTTAGATTACCAACCATGATCTAAGTGATTCATAGATCAGGCCCGAAAGGCTGAATGGTTCACTCTTGTTCCTATGCAACAGTTCAAGAAGACAGCTCACTATCAACTTCCCCAGGGTCTTTAGAAATAAACAATAAACACTGGCCTCGCCAGGAATGTTCATTTCCAAAGACAATTTTTTTTAAAAAAAGCCTTGCAAATATCCTGGTATAGTTAGGAATACTTTTGCTTGCCTCTCCCAGTAAATTTCAATTCTTTTGTGGGACAGACGTTTCTCATGACATTAATGACTTTACTTCCCGATATCTCACATGGCACACACTCATTTTGAACTGCCTCTCCATCAGTGATTTAATCCCCAAGGGCTGATCAGTTGAGGCATTTATACACACAGCTGATTTTTACCATAATCATGATTTGGAGTCCAATTAAATATTGTATTATAACAAATTTCTGCAAATAAACAGAGGAAGCCATGTGCCACAGTGAGTAGCGTTCCTGCATCTGGGCAAGATACTTTAGGTTCATGTTGCCTATTAGGTCTCATTGGCCGTGTAAGGTGCGTTTACAACATGGCCAAAAAGGTTGATTTTCATCCTGCGAAATGCTTCCGGCATGTCCAACAGTAGGAGGTGAAAACAGAAGAGTTTCCTGGTCAGCCACCCCACACAAAGAAACAGCAAACCACAGGGGTCCATGGAGTAACAATCAGAAATGAGGACAGGAGAAAAGGCAGACGTAAAGGTAAACAGCTTGGGGACATACTTCCAACAGTACAGATGTGTGGTAGGGTGAAGCAATGCAATCTGAAAGCATGGTACTACACTTCAATCAAAACAGCTCAGCACACAACAACAACGTGAATAATTTGAGTTAAAGAAACCGGAAAATTCAATTGCCATGAATAACTTAAAAAATTTCCATCACACGTGTGAGAAGCTTTTCAGTTTGTAACTACATTAAAGTTCAATAAGAAAATTCAGATAAAATGGGAGGATATCAACAAACAACTGCTGGACAGCAGTGAAAACATAAACGTACATGAGCACCCAGGCATAAAATTAACTCCTGCCCAGAAGCAAATATTGTTTATTTATTTTAGCATTGCTTTCACCAATACAGCATATGTAGGAATATGCACTTCTCGCTTGGAGCAGAAATATTTTGTGATCTTCCAACGCTGCTACACACAAGGTGATGAATAAATAACTGAGCATGGGGTGCGGGAAAAGTCAAATGTCAAGCCCCAGAAGGATACTGTTTCATTCTTTGGTGAATACCACTGTTCTTTTAGGAAAATTGGAAGACAGCAGGTGTTGTGACTGGTTACTTTTCGAAAACTTTGGTGTTGTTGAATTTAGTATTGTAGTAACATAATAAATAAACCCTGCCATCTCTATAATTAGCATCATTCATGATACCTCAGATGATGCTAAAGGCTATTGTGAACATCCTGAAACACTGAAATTAAAAGAAAAAGATTGACTTGAGAAATGGAAACATTCAAATACCAATGAGTCGAGTGAACCCTTAAGCAATATTTACTTTAGTGGTTTCTTCCATCACTAAGAGTATGGCGTTGTTGATGTGGCTCCGTACTTGAGGTTAGCAATATTATACATGCGGCATGCCGCTTCTCACAAAACTGATGTGGTACGGACATGGCCAAGAAAAACAAGATTAACTTTTTTCACTTTTTCTCAGCACCCCCAAACATTGAATAATTTGAAAACAAATCAGCTTTTCTTCTTTCTACTATTGTGACATAGATTTGAATCTGCTATTGGACAGCATTTAATAAATAATCCTGACAGTGTTAGGAATTGCACGACAAGTGGTGCTAGAAGCTACATATATTCACACATAAGACCCCTTTCTTGCAGTAGCTGTCTATTCACTGCAGCTTTTTCAATGAGGAAAGAGACAGTCAATCCCTGCTGCATACTCCATAGCAATAACTCTAGCTACTTGGCCTGAGTTCAATCAGTAAACTAAGGTTGACAGTTAACACTGCAGTTTGCATCTCCATGCTAACCAAACAGAACGCCATTCTCATGCTGTATAAATTTTTGTTCCCTTTCCAAATTTGGTTTCTTGCATTTCAATCCTGACCAGTGCAAGGTAAAGGGCTTCGACTTCCTAACTTTTTAAAAACGATGTATAGGGTCTGTACTACCAAACAATCACTTCTATTGTCGTCTTTTTATAATTCAACACTTATCACTTTCCAACACATTTTAGGACTGCACCATGTACAGTGCAATGTACACAATATTTTGATGCAGATCTATATTACGTAAAAATACAAAGCTGGTTTTCTATCTTGATGTATTGTCCAAAGCTAGAAGCAAAAATGGTTCATTTCCATTTGGATAGTGGCTAGGTTTTTAGTATTTATTTATTGACCAAAAACGTACCTAGCCTAGACAACATTTCTCAAGTTATAAATGTAAAGCACAGTAAGTTTAGAATGCAAATTTGCCTCGGGTAGACTCATAAAAGTATTAATAGGTCTATAATGTAATCCCTATCTCTGAAATCTACCTCCGCCCCACAATACTTACTTCTCTTTAAAAACGCTCCTTGAAATCTATATTTTGGCCATCTGACTCAATATCTCCTTATCACACTCCTGGGGACATAGTGTTAAAAGCATTATGTAAAAAATGTGGCACTGTTCTCGTTGGAACAATGAGGCTGGTGATTAAAGCAATGTAATGGTAACTATCCAGACTTCTTATTCCTGAAACTATGTGCAAAATCTAGTGTGGGGGCTGACATGACTCTCATGATTGAACTACTTTGATTTGAGTGTCAGGATTTGGAACGGTTGAACGGAATGTGGATTTGGTAGGTAGCGATCAGTATAATTAATGGTTAAGAAAAGTGATTTGACAAGAATGTAAGGTAGTGCTGGGAGAATTTCTTATGATGGCAGGAGTTGTGAGGAAACAATCTGTTGTAATTTTGAGATAGTAGGAATTGCCGATGCTGGAGAACCTGAGATAACAAGGTGCAGAGCTGGATGAACACAGCAGGGCAGGTAGCATCAGAGGAGCAGGAAAGCTGATGGTTCGGATCTGGACCCTTCTTCAGAAAATTTTGAGTCAATTTCCCCCCTCAGTGGCATTTTAATTTACTTCTGAATCTCAGTGTTTGTTCTTTGACAGGCTGTTTAATACTTATTTGTCTGATAACAGCTCACTTATCTGGTAATTTTGGACCAGTATTCTTTAACAATTCTTCCCCATTGCTTTCGGCTGCATTTACTGGTATGAAGTATGACTCAAAATCTCAAGTGGCTGCCATTTACCAACTTTCAACCGGTTCCTAGTGGTGATATGAATGCAGCAAGGAATATCATGATCATTTCTGGGTTGGGAATATGTCGACTTAAAAATTAACAAGATAAATTGAAGATAAATTTGTAGGGAAGGAGTCAATTTTTTTTCAGATTTACCATAGCAAGATATGCAATGTAAGCTAACTAGACTATATTTATAATCACAGATCCTTCATGTAGTGAGATGATCTTCTGCTTTCACAAAGATTACTGATATATGAAGCAAGGCCTTCAAGTAAGAAGTCAAATTCGAGGCAAATTGATTCCTTTAGGAAAGGAATACAAATTGAAGACCAATCCCACAGTTAAAGTCAACGAGCTTATGATTTATTGTGAGTTGTTACCTGCTTAAATCAGTTTTATCTTCTCCATGTTCAATCCCCAATTTGAAATTAGTTTAGAATCATACAGCATAGAAGGGGACTATTCATGAAATTGTTTATTCTTTCACAGGTTGTGGACATCACTGGCAAGGTCAGCATTTGTTGATCATCCCTAAGTGACAGTGAAATCAGTAGCATGCTACATTCATCGGCATTGCTGTGGCTCTAGAGTCAAACGTAAGCCAGACTGGTTAAGGACAGCAGATAGCCTGCCCTAAAGGACATTAGTGAACTAGACGGGCTTGTATGACCATCGATGTTGTTATGTTCACCATTACTAATACTAGCTATAAGGTTCAGATTGTTAATTGGATGTAAATTCCACCACCAGCTATAGTAGAATTAGAATCGGTGCCTGTAGAGTGACATTAGAACGTAGAACAGTACAGCATAGTACAGGCCCTTTGGCCCACGATGTCACACTGAATTTTACCCTAAACTTAAGGTCTAGCTAACCTCCACCCCTACGTTATACTATAATCCATATGCCTATCTAATAGCCACTTAAATGCCCCTAATGAGGCCGACTCCACTACCCTCTCTGGCAATGCATTCCACGCCCCTACCACTCTCTGAGTAAAGAGTCTACCTCTGACGTCTCCCCTACATCTACCTCCACTCACTTTAAAACTATGCCCCTTGTAATAGCTACCTCCACCCTAGGAAAAAAAGTCTCTCGCTGTCCACTCTATCTATACCTTTGATCATTTTATACACCTAAATGGACTATACTACCATCTCCTTTTTGAGTTCCATTAATTTTCTGTCAGCTTTTTTGAACAGTAACCTCATCAGTCCCACTCCATAGTTGTGTGAAGGTTTCTTCCTTAAAAGATACATTTAATTCTCATGGTAAGCCCAGTACCATCAATAACACCTAGCAATTTCAAGTACGCTTTTTACTTAAAATAAAAAAAGCTGGCTTTACTGTAACATTATAGGGAAAATATTAAATGCTAGAAAACCATCAGGAGCTGGCAGAGCAAAATAACTTTGCTACATTCTTCATTTTGACCATTCTGAAAAGAAATCAAAGGATAACGGACAACAGACTCTGAATGTCTCTCAGCTGCAACTCACCAGGTATGGAAGATAGATTTTTCTCTATACGCTCCAACATCCTCACAGGCATCTCTCCTATGTTGGACAGTTTCCTCTTCACACTGTTGGGATCCTCCTTTGTCAGAATTTCACCTTTTTTACGTAGCTTAATGATAGCTGCCATCTAGAAAATAACACAAAGCAGAATATAGTGTTATAACAAGCATGGGGCTGGATGAACACAGCAGGTCAAGCAGCATCATAGGAGCAGGAAAACTTGATGTTTTGGGCCGAAACCCTTCATCAGGTTCTCCAGCATCTGCAGTACCTTTTATCTCAGAATATAGTGTTATTTCTTGTTTGTCATAGTAACTAGAATGTAATTGAAAATTCAGTTAAGGATTTTAGCCAACTGTTTTGCATCGACAGGTCAGTAAACAGTTGGCGGATGTAAGATAATAAGAAAAGAATCAGGATTGGAGAAGACAAGTCAACTTTTTCCGTTTTATTTGGAAGCGGTGTGTTACGGGGCACGGAGAAAATAGGAGCGAATGCCCTGCTTGCACAAGTAGCTAATGATTTAGAATCAAAAGTGTACTCGTTATTTTAACTTGAGGCATCTGCCTTCAATTTTTAAACCCTTCTTGAAGGGATCATTTTGTCTTGGATAACTTGTGCTTGAATAACATATTTCATCACTACTCTTTGTGGAGTCAGAGGAACATTACAGTCAATCCCAATCCTCATGCAGTTATCCAAGAAATCATTCTGGATAGAGCATCAGCAGTGGGTTTCTTGGCAGTTGTTCCCAACCAGGAGCTTTGTGGGTAATTACACCAGGTTGTGATTGGCTAATTTAAATTACACTGAGCAGGGATAAAACTAGGGCGCATCATTAATACAACTCAGTTCCAAATAATTCAATACTTCCTTTGGGGAACCTCCAATAATCACATATTTTAGTCTGACTAATATTAATGAAATTAAGGGAAATTTGAGAGATAAAGTATTGTTGGACAGGGAAATAATGGCAGGCAAATGAGAGAAAAAGAAAGATGTGTCTTAAGTTAGACTTCCATCAAGCCAGTCATGCATTGAAGATGAGATCAGCACAAAAGAGTGTGGAATCTAGATAACATCAAAGAAAAAGCCCTCACACAAACAGTATATGGAAGGTTATGTCTCTGATCTCTATTGTCAGAGAAAAACATGCCATATTTGAAATTGGATATGCTCAGAATTTAAACTCAAAGTGCCATTTCCTAAACTGAAAGGAGATGTTAGATAGCCAATCATTTTAAATAAAAACACATATATTTTCAAGATAATACGGCAACAAGGTCTGCTCACTGACGGATGACAATAGTGGGTGTAATCTATATTTAAGAGCACAAGAATGGTAGAATTTACCTTTTTGGGATCTGCACTAGGGCTCAAGTTTGGTGCTGAAGGTGGTGACCAATCGAAAAATAGGATATCCTCCCCTTCAGCAAAGCCTCTGCCTAGTTTTGGTGACTGTGGTGTTGCTGCCAATTTCTGCTCCTTGGGAAACTCTGCTCCAACTCTGGGAGATGAGAGAGAAGACAACCCTCCAGGCCCAGACGTATGACTGGTACTTTCACTTTTGCTCTGCATAAACCTGGAGGAAGAAGTTTCGTTATGATTGTAAGTTTTGTAATACTCCTGATACTTAGTTGATGAAGGAAGACTCGAAAGTCAGCCATTACTTCTGGGACAGATTTATTCAGAGTAAAACATTACAGGTATTATTTCCTGACACCATTCAACTCGAGTCAATAAACGTCATTAGGTACAAAGGTAAGAATCCAATCAATGCCCTCCCACTGTATGTGCTTCACTGTGAGTGATAAAATTAACAAAACTAACTGCTAGCTGTGTGTGGCACACTATGGTATCGGTTAGGTAATGGAATAATCCATAACAGTTACCCAAAAAATAAAAAATTACATTGAAGCATTTTCTATCTAAAATCATTACACTGCTAAGACTCATTATTACATCCTGATATTTTTCACTATACCAAATATCTTACCACAAAATTTTACTTTCATTTAATAAGTTAAGAAGAGAAAGCTAGTTAACAAATAAATGTATAGTTTATATTGCTCAGTCCAACTATTGGCCCGTCAACAGTACCTTTTTTGTAACTCTTCCGTTCTCTTCTTACGTGATTCTAACATTTTACGTTTTTGTTGCTTTAATAATTCAGACGCAGATATTGACAGAATGGAAGGTCCTGACTGTGCATTATTAACTGGTCCAACTGAAAAATCAAGTAACAATGAATGACAACTTGCTCAATTGTACTGATTGTTTAAAGTTGGTCAACTACCTTCTTGAACTGCTGTGAGACATTTGGTGTAGGTATTACTACAGTTTTGAGGGAGATGGTGTTGATCGCTGAGCTTTTCAGACAAAAAGGTTTCATTAAAAGAAGAATAAAAGTGGCAAGCTGACCTTTCATAGGCACCTTGCTTAAGTGTTTCTTTAGGTTAAGGGCTCCAACTGTAGGCATTTCCATTAAATCCTTAAAATCTTCTGAGCAGCCTGCCACCACTTTCCCATTTGCAATTGCTGGAATTCCACAGAAAATCTATTAGTGACTTATGACAATTCAGAGTTATCATTTACACTTTAGAACATCAAAATAACATTGAACATTAAAGTGTTTTCTATGACGTTGAAAAATAAAACAATCAGTTTGGGCCAAAAGGCCTGTTTCCATGCTATATTACTCTATGACTCCAATTCCCTAATTCTCGTGTGCTTCCCAATTCAGCTCTTTTTTTAAAGTGCCTAATTCTTGTGGCCCTTCCCTGAGAGCCTCCTCTAGATTTGGAGCATTCTGTTTATCATAAACAGGCTGAGACTGACATTAGTGCTGGCACAAAACACTTCAGGTTCATTCAGTATAAGGAGGTAAAGTAGATAACCTAAGTGGAGGCCAAATAAAAGTGATGTGATGGAAGGTGGAATTCGCTTTGCTCAAGAAAATTGCATTCTCAATCTTGTTCCTGGTTTCATTCATTCTTTTGATCTAAGTAACTCAACATACTAGCCTGATTAAATTTGGACTCTGATATCTTTGGCTATGGTGAGTGCTAAGTGTTATTGGGACAAAAGTCTTGCAAAAGTATAATATTTTCTCCTTCTGCCCCAAGATCTTCCCTAATTGATTTACTTGCATACAGGAATTGTGGACACTTTGAAGGAACATATAGACTGATTCACAACACAGGCTACGATCAATGTTTATATATTTCATTTTAAAAAATGTCATCTTCTGCAAACAGGATTTTTCTGCTAGAGAGGTTTGTTTGAAAATAAGAACTGTGTGTTCTCAGACACAGGTGCCTTCGGCAAGGTTGAGAGTTTGTTGTCTCAATTTGCACACAGCAAACTCCCATGAATGGAAATGAGATTACGACTAGGGATGTCAATTGAGGGATAAAGTTTGGTCAGGACACTGAGGCAGAACTCCCCTGCTCTTCTACCACATTGTGCGACAGATCTGGACTGCCCACCTGAGGAGGCAGGCAAGGCCTTTGTTTAACGTCACACCTGAAAAGCAGCACCTTAGTTGCTCTGAAGATGATCAGTGGGCCTTCTCCTTGAACTGGAAATAAGTAATGCTGGAGATCACAGCAGGTCAGACAGCATCCACGAACAGAGGGCAAACTAACGTTTTGAGTCTAGATGACTCTTCATCAGAGCTGAAGTGTAGAGGGTGCAGCACTTAATGCTATAGTTGGGGGGTGGGATGGGGGACTGGAGGTGATGGGGTGTAACGTGCTGGTGGAGATTGGATGTTGATAGTTAGCTTGCTCTCTGTCCATGAAATCACCAGCATTTGTTGTTTTCAATACAGATTCCAGCACCTGCAGTAATTGGATCCTTCTCCTTGAACCGTTGCACTCCTTGTACTGATCATAAGGTTCATATCATAGAGATCAGACACTGTGCTTTCAGACATTGCTCAAGAAGGGATTATCCTCTCTTCGACAAAAAACACTTTTTGCAGCTTATTTTTGCTCTCTATTTCTGGAAAGTGTACATTAAGTTCCTCTCTTGCAAGAGTGCCATGCCCTTTATAGTAATACTTCATACCACAAAAAGCAATTCTATCTCACATTACCGATCTTCTTCTTAGTTTCTCTAACAATATCATCTGCTCCTTTCACTACCATGTGCGTCAGGGTTGTCTGAACACTTTTCTTAGGACCTGCTGCTCTACTGTGAAAACAAAAAGAAACAAAAGTTAGCTGTAAAGACTGTTATTAACTTGAAATTAAAACCAAAAGAACTTATGGCCTTTAAAAGCATTTCAGTTTGCACTCTTTGACAACTACAGATTTGCTTTTATTTCCCCATTTGTGTACGGACAAACCAAATTAAAAAGTCACTGAATATGGCTTCAGCTGCTTCAATCACAAGCAAGAAGCATTTATTATTAAAGATTTAATGAAATGCTATTAAATACCTTTTGGTCCTTAACAGAATGGATTGAAGCTAGAGGATCTCAAGTTTTAGTTCCTGCACACACTTAGGATGCTGCTCAGTTAGAAAGAAGCATTCAGGCTATCACGATTTACATCAGGTGCTTTTGTCACAAAGAGTTTTCCAATCTTGATCGTGATCAGTGACACTTTGTGAACAGCACCCATGCTGGTATTCAGCAAAATTACAATGCTTAACAGCCTAACAGCCACTATCAAAGGTCACACAAGAAAGCTACTGCCTGCTCTGGCACTCATGTTATAGTCTTCAGCTCGGAAAAGAAAATAATACCCATTGGTTCATTCAACCCAATTAGTGTACTTATTTGAGATCATAGAGTTAGAGGATACACATTTAAAGTGTAGGTATAGCACACAGATATAGATGATCTATATTTTTCCTCCTCAGTCGCAGTCCTCTGAATGATGAGTCTGGATAGTTTATAGTACTCTTAGCTACAAATGATAACCTGTCAATTTATTAACAATTATGAGGACTTCATGGGTTTCAAGGGGAGTTGCAATCATTTAGAACATAAGGAACAGGGATTTTGTGGTGCAACGTAGTGACTCTACCTCTGATGTAGGAGGTCAGGCTTCAAGTCACACATGTTGCAGAGGTATGCAATAACATTTTTGAACAGGTTGATTAGAAACTATTAGAATGTGGCAGAGGAATAATCAAATTGTTCCTGAGGTGCCCGCAACAACACCTTGCATGGATGTAGTGCCTTTAACATAATAAAGCACTTCATTGGAGCATTATCAAACAGAATTTGACATCAGTTACATCAGAAGATATTGTAGGCCTTTTAAAAATATTTTGGGGTGGAGGAGTTGGGTTTGAATTCACAATACTATTCATGGTGGGAGTTTCAGGATTGGATGGGGAATGGTTTGGAGTGCAACTTGCAGGTGGTGGTGTTCCCATTTATCTGCTGCCCCTGTCCTAGATGGTAGGGGTCACGTAAATGAGAAGGTACTGTCTAAGAAGCCTTGGTGAGTTTCTGCTGTTTATCTTGTAGATGGGGCACACTGCTGCTATTGAACGTCTGTGGTGGCAAAAGTAAATGTTTGTGGTCGTGAAGCCTATCAAGCGGGCTGCTTTGTCTTGGATTGTGTCAAGCTTCAAGCAACGGGGAGACCATGGCCTAATCGTGTTATAGCTAGACTATTTCTTTTAAAAACTCAGCTAACGTTCTGGGGACTTGGGTACAAATCCCCCCATGCCAAATGGTAGAATTTGAATTCAATAAAGAATCTGGAGTTAGGAGTCCAATGATGACCATGAAACCATTGTCGATTGTCAAAAAACCCCATCTGGTTCACAAATATTGTTTAGGGGAAAGAAATCTGTCTTTCATACCTGGTCTGGCCTATATGTGACTCCAGACCTGCAGAAATGTGATTGACTTTTAACTGCCCTCTTAAGGAAGGACAATAAATGCTAGTCTAGCCAGAGGCGCCCACATCCTGTGAATGCGTTTAATAAAAATAGCTCCTTGAGTTTTGTTGGAGCTGCACTCATCCAGGCAAGTAGGGAACATTCCATCATGACTTCTGCACAGTGTAAGATGGCCAACTGATGATGCTGAACATTGTACAATTATCAGCAAACATCCCTACCTCTGGCCTTATGTTGGAAGAAGGAAGGTCATTGATGAAGTAGCTGAAGATGGTTTGGCCTCGGACACTATTCTGAGGAGCTCCGGTCGAGACATCATTGACGCCCAACTAATCTCTAACAAATACAATCAGCTTTCTTTGTGCCAGGTATGACTCCAACCAGCACAAATCCAGTTCAATCATTTATCCAGTGAAAGAAATCATTGTTCAGACAAATATTTAATTTAGTAACCAACAGTACTGTGAGAAGTAGTTTCTTACACTGAGGCTGCATATGATGCTGATGTTACTCCTCCATAATGGAATCCCTGCTGGCACAGCCTCTCTTTCAGACTGCCACCCTTGCCATGCATTTTGTTAGGAGCACGGCCAGAGAAGCTGGATTGCAAGTCAGCTCGCTTAGCACTAAGCTTTTTGTACTGGGCCTTGACATGGTACTCACAGTATTCACAGTCCATCTGAAAAACAAAGGTGGTACATAAAAAGTTAGTGTAAAAAGACAAAGTTTGAGTTAAGCCTATCTCAATACCAGTTAATGACATAATTAAAGAAGCGGGGTGAAAACCTTCATCTAGGAACGGGAACTAATCACTTGTTTAAATTCCCTCATTCCAGGCTTGCTGCAAAACATGCTCCTACTTAAAAATCAATAAAATATGACTGGTAACATTAAAAAGCAGCAACTGTTGACATTAGGCAAAGTCTAAAATAATCTCTCACTTTCCTTATTGGAAATACTAACGACTCCATTCGTGTCTTACTTATGATATCTTTTTTCCAGCAAAAGTAAATCCAACTCCACCACATGCTGGGTTTGATAAAATTGAACCAATTCAAACTGAGAACCAAGAATAAAGAATCAAAATCTCTTCAGTTCCAATTGTTACAGCCTGCTTTAAGAAAAGGATTAGAATTTGCATAGCATCTTTCATCATCTCAGGACTCTCTGCAGCAAATGAAAGAGGATCATTTGTTGTAAAATAAGAAATGTGGCAGCCAATTCATACAAAGAAAGCTTTCCCAAGTAGCAATGCAGTAATTCCAGATCATCTGTTTTTGTTATTCTGATTGAGAGATAAATATTGTCCAGAACTGAGGATAACTCCTCTGCTTTTCTTTTAAGTTAGTATCATGGGATCGTTTACATCTGATCAATAAAGTAGACAAGGTCTCGGTTTAATGATGAAATGGAAAGATGCTACCTTCAACAGTGCAGCACTTCCCCGATACTGCACAAGAATGCCAAGTACAGATTTTTGTGCTTAGATCCTACAACCTTCCAACTTAGAAGCAAGAGTGCCCCCAAAATAGGCCTCATTGCTGTTTCATTAAAAAACTGTTTTCCAAATGTAAACGTCAAAATAAATAACCATTACAGCCCATAAGGCACCAATATAATGTTATTACATGTTCTGTAATAGTATACTGGAACACGGTTATGAGAGACAGTTAGTGATAATGATAAAGTTCTACAAAATGGCATTTATTTCAGATCTACTACATGTCAGTCTTAAACTTGACATATCCAATTTGCTTACCATTTTGTGGCTTGCTCCTCCCCTTCTCTAATGTCTTCTGGCCCACAACACTCTGAAACATCTGCACTCATCTAAACCTGCTCTCTTGAAGATTTTAATTGCTCCACTAACGGCAGTGCCTTCAGTTGCCTAGCCCCTAATCTCAGCAATTCTCTCCACGATCCTCCCTGCTCTGACTCTATCTCACTTTCACCCTTTAAGACCTTCCTTAGAACATCTTTGGGCAAGCTTTTGGTCTTCTGAACGTCAAATGACTTCTGACATATCTCATGTCACTCAGTCATATTTGGTTTTATTACTCCTTTCAAGCACCCTAGCAATTGCATTACATTAAAAAGGTGCTGCGGAATACAAGGCACTGT
The DNA here is from genome assembly GCA_024137785.1 of Ginglymostoma cirratum. Classification (NCBI taxonomy): domain Eukaryota; kingdom Metazoa; phylum Chordata; class Chondrichthyes; order Orectolobiformes; family Ginglymostomatidae; genus Ginglymostoma; species Ginglymostoma cirratum. The sequence goes on from JAHRHZ010000046.1 coordinate 4,590,937, forward strand.
TGCTCAGTGGAGGTCGGATAGCTCAGTTAGCTGAATGGTTGGCTTGCAAAGCAAAGAAATGCCAATAGCACAGGTTCAATTCCCGTACCGGCTGAGGTTACCATGAAGGTACATCCTTCTTAACCTCTCTCCCCTTCCGTAAGGCATAGTGACCCTTTGGTTAAACCACCACCAGTTGTCTTTCTCAGAGCAGCCCTATGGTCTGGTACAATTATGGCGACTTTTTGTGTACATATAACTGACTGGCTAACTAAATAACTGGCTAATGATAACTGACTGGAAGAAAACATGGGGAATGAGATATTGTGAAAACTTAACATCGCAACTTTGAGAAAATAACAGGGCAATTTAAGCAATTCAACTTCTTTTGCAACTTGGCTAATTGCTAATTTACTAGTCTATTGCCTGGACTGAGTTCTGATACACTGAAATCTCAAAGCTTTTCATTTTCAAAGTTGTAAATAGAACAGTGGATTGACTAGAATAGTTATCCTGTTGCCATACAAATACACATTTACAAGGCCTCAAACATATATCTACTGATAAAACTAAAAGTTCAAGAAGATGATCAGAATTCTGATCCTTAGTTTTGAAGAATAATATTTATCCTGCCTCTTAAATATGGGCTGGCAATTATGAGATTAGTCAAAACACATCACTGCATCAACAGCTCCCGCTGCAGCCCAGATTGTCACATAAAGCACAGCGTTTACCTCTCTGGTTTATTTAAACACAAGCAGAACAAGTAACATGTCATTAGAATGTTGCAAGCATATTCCTCCCAGTACTGCAAGCATTTTCCTGTTTTACAAAAGTGAAAATAAAACCAGGCAACTTCACATCCCATTGGTGAATATATCTAATGGAGACAGGTTTGATGCACCACTTGGTCTCTTCAAATTGCCAAAACAAAGGGTACTCTTATTTTATCTCAATTCAACACTCAAAATCAAAACATCCATTTGAATAAAATGTATTTTGATATACCAACCAGAGGAAGTACTCCAACTGAAAACTAGCTATGTATTTACACCTCATTAGTAAACTACAATTAGCTGATGAATCAGTTACAAAGTCAGACTCACCAAGTTTACTATCTGGGTACAGGGATCGCCATTCTTTTTTCTAGCTCGGCAGGTTCCCATGTCCAAGGCTTCACCCATGATCAGGATCTTTTGTGGGTGATCGACAGACAGACAAATCTGGATCATAAAAACAGGAACGGGTGAAGCCACTGAAATAGCATAACTTACCAGAGCTACATCAAAATTACTCCACTACTGGTACTCCTTATGGAGTGACTAAATATAAATAAAACCGAATAAAACAATAAAAAAGGGATTTGAGGATTTTCTTTTCACCCAGAGTGTGGTGGAGTCTGCCTGTAGAGTGGTAGAGGCAGAGACTCTAATAACATTTAAATTGTATTTAGTATTTTGGCGGCACGGTAGCACAGTGGTTAGCACTGCTGCCTCACAGCACCAGGGACCTGGGTTCAATTCCACCCTTGGGTGACTGTCCGTGTGGAGTTTGCACATTCTCCCCACGTCTGCGTGGGTTTCCTCCAGGTGCTCCAGTTTCCTCCCACAGTCCAAAAATGTGCAGGCTAGGTGGATTGGCCATGCTAAATTGCCCGTAGTGTTCAGGGATGTGTAGACTAGGTGGGTTATAGGGGGATGGGTTTGGGTGGGTGCTATGAAGGCCGGTGTGGACTTGTTGGGCTGAAGGGCCTGTTTCCACACCGTAGGGATTCTATTCTATGATCATGTGCACTTGCAATGCCAAGGCTATGGGCCAAGTCCTGGAAAATGGGAATAGAATAGGCAGGTGCTTGTTTTTGAGGGTGCTGACTAAATGACCCACAGGGCCCTTTTCTGTCCTACTGTCTTCTATAATCACAAAAGAACAGATAAGAATTGTTGAAGCTTACTGCCTGCAGCAAACTTCAGTGATGTTGTAATGGAACAATCATCCACACTGTTTTATCACTCTCCAACAAAAACGTAAAGATAATATTTTATGCAATTTCTTAAAGTTTCTTTATTTTAAATAAAGTTTTCTAAACAAGTTTGCATCCTCAATTGAGTGCTTGGAATTCTGTTTAAAGCATCAAATTATACAGAAAAAGGAGAATTGCTTAATGCTTTAAATTTGTCTTATTGAGGAATGTTCTGTTTACTCACCTCATCTGATCCATCCCTGGATTTCATAGGATTGGCATTCAGTAGACCAATAACAGTCCCTTTCTCTGTTTTCCAGTGCTCTTTGTGGACATTCCCAAAGAGGAAGAGAGATAAATTCAGGTTGCTGCTACGCAGATCGCTTAAGTGCCAGATACTGAATGTTTTACCCTGAAACAACAAACATATTATCTCAACATTATTGCAAAAATGTAACTTCAGGTGTATGGAAACTAGTTACAAACATACACACAAAAAACATACATTGGTGGTAACTTAAATACAGATGGTCCCCGATTTGTGCACATCTGACATACAAACACTCCCAACTATGAATAAGATCCCATCCAGGGGTAGTTTAATATTAACACTAAAGATTTGATGTGAGTGTTTCTCATACTTACAATCTGCTATAGTATATTGTCCTGTACTGCGTCCTGACTTGCATACAAATCAACTTGCAAACATACTCAAGAATGGAACCCGTTTGTATCTGGGGATTGCCTGGACTGACCCATCACTTCAGGAAATGGTGTATTGTTCAGTGTTAAATGCATCTGTACTGCCTCAATACAGCTCTTCCTGGGCACCAGTGCACAGTTTAAACTTAGTATCAACTAGTTAACAATAGATAAGCCAGAGAAATTACTGTTGTAGAAAACAGAAAGTTCAATTTTTTCCTCAGGATGTCATTGCACCAACATTGCTTTTGTCAGGCTGTTCCTTTTTTGAAATTATTGAATCTCAACCACCTTTTCCCTCGTTATATACAGAAAAATGGTTCACCTTCAAGTTTGGTGCAAAGGTATTGACTTATAAAGTTCATTCCGTGTCTCCATAGATGCTGGCTCAAATACTCATTTGTTTGCGTTCTTTTTATTTGTAGCTTTCAGAGCAAACAGTTACAAGCAACTGCACTGTGCAATAAAATGCATTAAGCCCTGTCCAAACACGTGTATATCCAGCAAGAGTCATTAGACAGTGATTAAAAGTGTTAACTCTAGCTGATTATTCCTGAATATAAGGGATTGAATCAAACTGCAGTGCTCAGCAAGCAGTTCTGGCCAAGATCAGTTAACTGCTAATTATACTACTTATATACTTATAGCTCTTATATTATGTGGGAGTTTCATTCTACAAATGGATTAGGTGCAGGTCTCGGCCACTCAGGCCCTCAAGCTTGCCCTGCCACTCGACAAGATCATAGGTGATCAGATTATTCCACTTTCTTGCCGAAACCCAATAACCTTTTGTCCCTTTGCTCGTCAAGAACCTATCTGCTACTGTCATAAAAATATTCACACTCTGCTTCCACCACCTTTTGAATAAGAGTTCCAAAGGTTCAGGAGCACCTGCAAAAAAAGAATTCTTTTCATCAGTCTCAAATAGGCAACCCCTTATTTTTAGATGGTGACAACCTAGTTCTAGATTCCCTCAAGGACAACCAGTCTCTCCACATCCACTGTTAATACCATTCAGGATCTTATATATTTCAATCAAGTCACCTCTTACTCTTCCAAGGTCCTAATATACAAGCCTAGCCTATTCAACCTTTCCTCTAAGACAACCTGCCCATTCCAGGATTAGTCTAGCAAGTCTTCTCTGAACTGCTTCCAACATATTTACATTCTTCCATAAAGAGGCGAATACTGAACACTAGTCCAGATGTGGTCTTACCAATGCTCTATATTACTGAAGCACAACCTCCCTTGTTTTTTTAAGTCAATTTCTTTCACAATAAACAATGAAATTCTATTAGGTTTCCTAATTACTTGCTGCACCGACACACAAACCTTTTGTGATATACAAAGTAGGAGACTCAGATCCCTCTGCAGCTCAGAGTTCTCCAAGGTCTCAACATTTTGATAATACTGTTCCGCGATTCAATGAAACCATGGCTGATCTGTAGCCTAACTTCATATAGCTGCCTTTGGCCCAGATCCTCTAATGACTCTGCTTAACAAAATGCATTTTTGTCAGAATTAACACTAGTACCTGATCTAGCAAACACTGTCATTTGTGGAAGAGAGTTCCAAACCTCTACCCCACTCTTTGTGCGTAGAATTGCTTCCAAACATCTCTCCTGAATATGCTGGCTCTAATTCTCAAACATAGATTTAGAATCCCCAACCAGTGAAAATATTTTATCTTTATTTATCCAGTCTTTTCTGTTTATATCTTGGAAGATTTTGATCGCATCTTTGTCGATTCACTTAAACTATCTATATCCCTTTGTAGCCTCATGTCCTCTTCACAATTTACTTTCCTGTCTTTGTCATCATGAAATTTAGCAAGCGCAGCTTTGATTATTTCATCTAAATCATTTATACAAAGTGTAAAAGTTGAGGCCCCAGCACCGATTCCTGTGACACACCACTCATTACATCTTGCCGACCAGAAAGTGACCTATTTATGCCAATTCTCCGTTCTCTATTTACTACCAATCTTCTATTAACCACTAAGTTATCCCATACACCATGGTAACTTAGTTTCCTCAATAATCTTTACAATTAAGAATTGAGTAGACGGATTATGTTTAACAAAATCAATCCACTTTTGTAATATTTAAGCAAATCACAGGAAGTAAAACTTTTCTTCAAATATTGAACCATTTTCAGATACCATACATACATTGTTAGAGCTTTGTGGTGTAATTTTCTTAATGATAACTGCAAAGGTAACCCAATCTGTGTCCTCCAGCTTTTCATTTGCAAGTTTTGAATGCAGTTGGGAGACACGGATCAGCTTTCGGCCATGCATCTTTCTCTCCATCTCTGTTGATGAAACAATGGGGTTCCTGGTGAAAGAAATAACATTACAATTTAATTGCACCGTTAGTGTTTAATTTACTTCAGTAAGTATATTAATGAAGTCACAGTGACTGAGACCAATTTGAATGCCAAAGGACAGAGACATCTTGAAAGTCAGCAACAACTTCGAATTGTATCCAGTGCACTGAAGGCTGCTTTTCTGACTCTGCGTACTGGATGCCAAACTAATGTGTGGAATGAGAAGTGTATTGGAATATTCTAAAGGACAGAGTATAAATGCAAGCTCACTATTCTTGCGCTTAGTGCTCCATCTAGTGACAGTGTGAAGGGCTGGAAAAACATCTAATGAACAAAACCAACAACAGAATTTAACGTAAATTTTGAGATAGGGAAGTAAATAAAACAAAAAAATCCTGGGAATCACTCAAGACAAATTATGATGACTGAGTAGCTTTACGCTCCAACAGTTTTTGTTTCAGATGTCCGGTAATTACTGACTTTTTAGTTTCATAATTTCAATTCAAACTGTCCACCTTCCCAATTATTTACCAAATTCTCACCAGTCACAGCTTTGTGCCAATCACAAATTGCCAGTGCAGAGGCGGCCATTTGGTCCATCAGGTTGCACTCGCTCTCCAAATGAACACTATGATTCATTGCTGTCCTCCAGCCTAATCTCAGGAACAACAAACACAATTTCTCTTCAATTAATCATCTGACGCCTTCCTCAATGCATCAACTGAACCTGCCTCCATCACAATTCTAGGCACTGCACTCCACACCTGTACCACATGCTGTGTGAAAAATTTCTCACACAGCACATATGCTTCTTTTACAAATTAAATGAAATCTGTGTCATCTCATTCTTGATCCTTTCATGAGTGGGAACAGTCTCTCCCTATCTGTTCTGTCCTCAAAATGTTGCATCAATGAAATCTACTCTTAGTCTTCTCTTCTTCAAGGAAAACAGTCACAATTTCACCATCTATTACCATAACTGATGTTTCCCATCCCTGCAGCCATTCTCTTAAAACTCTGCACTTCCTAATGTATTCTTATCCTCCTTTCTCAAAAGTGACGCTGAGAATGTGCACAATACTCCAGCTGAAGTCTAACTCGTGTCTTATACAAGTTCAGCATAACCTCCTCGTTCATGGAATGACGGTTCTTTCTACCAAAATGTATTATCTTTCAATTCTTCACATTGAACTTCATCTGCCATCTATCTTCCACACCAACAACTTGCCAATGGTCTTTTGAAATTATACACTGTCTGGCTTAAAGTTTACGACATTTCTAAGTTATGTATTGTCCAAAAACTTTGAAATTGCCTCAGTACATCAATTTTCCATGGCTGATATAAGAAAACTTTTAAAGTTAAAATTCAGTTTCATTTAATTCACATTGTGTTTATTTTAATGCTTATTATTGTTTGACTGTGCATGCCCCAAGATTAATATTTGGGTTCTTTCAATTTATCAGATTACAGCAGAGATGCTCTGCAATAATGATAAAATTGGGTATCCTCTTTTGAGAGTATTACTTTTCTCAGAAGGACCTCCTTTAAAAGAAAATTGTCTGTTTCCCACAGATCTGTTAGTATACTCTGCCCTTATATATGACAGCACGTTCTACTTGCTGACTGACATTCATGGCCACAAAAAGGACTGGAATCATCCACGCTCAAATAATCCAAGATGCTACCGACAGGGATTTAACTCATTGAATTTGCAGGATGATCTATCACAGCACGTAGAAATGCCTGAGCACATCTCACTAAATTAGTGAATGTAGTTATCAAATTGGAAGAGCAAAATGTGGACTCTTAATATTCAGAGACGTTTAGGATTAGTCACCAATTACCCTCCACAATTAAATGTTGAAACAAAGGATTGTTTCCAGTTGCAAGCAAATATTTGCATTTTTAACACTGGATTGCACTTTACCCTGAGAAGGCACACAAACAGGTAACAAAAATATTGGGAAATGTGTAAACAATCCAAGTTATACAGTTTGGCTGCCTCAAAAGACACAAAGGGCACAATCAAATAAAACTAAATTAGAAAGTGGAGTAATTTTTCAAAGAAACCCAAATAAAGAAATAATGATATTTAAAATTTAGAAAGAAACCACATTATACAGAATCAATTACTGTACCTCAGCCTCAAGCCAGAGAATTTATCCACAGCTACGTCTGAATTTGTAGACCTTGAGGTTCCGGGCCTTTCGCAATCTCCTTCTGCTGGAGGAAATTTCTGATGCATAGTATTGGATTTGTTGCTGGTTTTCAGAGGCTGAAATAGTGGCCTACCTCCAGGCTGTGGTTCGGTTGGATCTTTTACCTTTGTGACTAGGAAAAGAATATTATTAAATGCAATCATCTGCTATTAAATTCATAAAACAGTAGTCACAACATATGTTACTTTCGAAGTGGATTACTAGAGACTCAAAGTCAACAAGTCCTTCCCTTGGCAGAGAAGGTTCAGTGCCCATCCAGAACAGGATTTCTTGCTGTTAGAGTTTCCTCTTCTCCAGTGTATGCATCCTTTTCAGAACCCTTCTACCCTCGAAAGGCTCTCTGTTCACCTTCATCAAGGGAGTGTCTTCTTTCTTCCTCTTACTGTTCCCTGCAGGTGTTCACTTTTTCTACTTCTTTCTCCATCCTCAAGGGGATGTTTCTCCTTCTCTTCCCCCTCCACAAAACAAATGTGATCTCTATTCCATAGGTTGTAGCATATATGAAACATAGGCTCAGATTTTTTAAATGAGAGGCCCACCAATGGAGTAAAGTGTTTTTTTAAACCTCTATGTTATCTGGTTATCTATAAGAACTATATTATCAGTCAAATGAAGTGTTCAATTCTTAAGTTATATAGTCCCACGTAGTACAATTAAATTGCATGAACATCTGTATTGCATGTGACATGTTAGATAAAGAGCTAGGCAGTAAACAATAAATACTATAGGAACGCTGTTTCAAAATTCTGTAAGACATACGATAAACAGATATGAACAGGTATGTGCACTACAGTACTAAGCATTATGTACAGCATTATAGAGTCATACAGCACAGAAGCAGACCCTTCGGTCCAACTTGCCTATGGCAATCAGATACCCAAATTTGACATAGTCCCATTTGTCAGCATTTGGCCCATATCCCTCTAAACCCATCCTATTCATATACCCATCCAGATGTCTTTTAAATGTTGTAATTGTACCAGCCTCCATGACTTCCTCTGGCAACTTGTTCCATACATGCGCCACCTTCTGCATGAAAAAAAGTTACCCCTTAGGTTCCTTTAAAATCTTTCATCTCTCACCTTAAATCTATGCATTCTAATTTTGGACTCCCTCACCTTAGGAAAAAGACATTTGCTATTCATATCCATACTCCTCATGATTATATTAAACAGTACTATAATAAACCAAAGATAGTAATGCCAATGCTGTAGTCAGAGATAACACAGTGTGGAATTGGAGGAACACAGCAGGCCAGGCAGCATCAGAGGAGCAGGAAAGCTGACGTTTTGGGTCAGGATCCTTCTTCATTTCTGAAGAAGGGTCCTAACCTGAAACACCAGCTTTCCTGCTCCTCTGATGCTGCCTGGCCTGTTGTGTTCCTCCAGCTCCACACTGTGTTATCTATAATAAATCATATCCAATCAGAGAAATGCTGAGCCTGTTTAGACAACTTACAAAATACGTTTTGGTAATTAGTGCAAAGGAACAACTATGCAACATGCACAACATATACAGCACTTTGCCACAATACCAACACATCCTTGGACCTGCTGTGATGGTTCATGGAAACCCTGTCGGCTCAACTTGTCCCATGCTTGATGCAGGGTGCTGCCCCTGGAGCTATACAACTAAAAGGCTCTATCGAATGGAGAAAGATGCCTGCCCTCTGTTGTGTTATATGATTAATTACCTTAGAAAGACCCAAGTTGTAGCATTCTTCATAAGATGCAAGGTAGTTGCTAATTTAGCTAAATCAAATTTGGTGTATAGTTGAAATGGTAATATCATTTCCATATAACACTGTCCATTATGTAGCATAACACATAACAGATATCCATTTCAGAATCATTTCATTTAATTTTAACATTGCAATATATTTTATTAAATTAAGAAACATGTGTATAAGAAACAGATTATCTGGAGAATAATTGACACCCTGCAGTTTTACACCGATGCCCAAATTGATTCAGTTGTTCAACTTTTTCTTCAAAGGTTTCCATTTGGTGATTAACATATAGAACTGACCTGCAACCACTGTCCCTGCTAGTCATCATCTAACAGTTACGTGTATAAGAATCAGAGACAGCCACTTGTAGAAGTTGCATACAGAGTTGCAATTCAGTGTTTAAAATAAAATCATCTGTAAGGACTTCAATGGGAAGCTGATGAAATGTATGAGAAAATATTAACTTCACAAAAATAACTAAAAAAGGTCAAAGCGGAACCAAAGGGTTGCACTATTACAAAGGTATTAACAATGACCCAGACTTCCTATTTTTTGATATTTATTACACTAAATTGCTTTACAGACATATAAAATGCATCCAAGTGGTCCAACATGACACAATTTCCTAACAATAGATTAAAATTTATCACCGGTTCAACAATACATCAAATTTGAAACGGCTAAATTAGCAACTACCTTGCATCCTATAAAGAACAATACAGCTTCGGTCCTTCAAAGGTAATTAGTATATAACACAACGGAGCACAAGCATCTTTCTCCATTAGACGGAGACAATTAGTTGTGTAGCACCAGGGGCAACATCAAGCATAGGACAAGGTGAGAAGGCAGGTCTTCCATGAATTACTGTAGCGGGTTTCAGGATCAAAACTGTGCTGTTGGCATCATCCCATACCACACCCTAATCATCCAGTCAACGGATACCCTGTTCTTGAGAAAAAAAATTCAAAATACTTCACTTTTAAAGGCTTCTGAGCAAAGCAACTGCCCAGACAACTCTTCAACATTTTTATTTTGATGTTATCCTGCCTCAGTTTGCGCTGTTAGTAAACAATACGTGCTCCATCAAGAATGAAGAAAACATCAAATTGATAACTTCAGTCTAGCCTGCATTGGGTTTTGTTCAAACACATGCAGCTTCTGCTGCTGAGTTAAAAGAGGCAGTGTACAGAATAGAATGCTGGGTCTATTCAATTTAGAAGAGCACAGATTTAGGGCTGACTTGAAAGGAGTTAAATAAATTAATTGGAAGGTCTTACTGTACAGTGGGTAACATCCCTGCCTCAGAACCAGAAGCTCTGGGTTTCAGTCCCACTCTAGAACTTGATGACCAAGAACAACGCATACATAACACAGCCAAGCATCAACCTGCAAATCCTTCTAACATGAGACAAGTGGTAAGAGTTGGAGAGATTCCTGGCCAGCAATGTGATATATGAAATATAATTGGAGCCTCCACCCTCATTATCCATAGCTCCAAGCTACAAGACGCACGTTGTATTCAGGCTAACATACAGCATTACCATAAATGAATTAAAGTGTTACTACTGCACAATCTCAATGTAATATACTGAGAATTACATTACTGTGGTGGGCGTGGATATAAAACATATCCAAGGAGTACAGGCTACACATTAGATAGTTCTTCTCTTCCCAGTGGATAATGAATCTTGGAAGCATATTTTTAGCCAGTGCTGTGCTCATAAAATCCGTTCACAAAAAAGAGAAAGAGATGGATCAGCCTTACAATAAGTGAGTGTGGTACTATAGTCTACGTCAGTGCAGTCTTCTGGACTAATTTAACTGTCAAAGAGGGTTTCTGCATCTCATCTGGTCTTGGGGATTTTAAGCAGGTTTTCACTTCTCCCTGGCAATTACAAAGCTGCTGGTGGTTACAGGCTTTCTAATCATACAGCCTCCCACATCAACGTGGGGCAGGCCTATTGGACCAGATGGCGTTTTAATGCTTGCCATTTTTACATAATCATATGTAAATATTATTTCAACATGCAAGAAATCAGTGGATCAATTACCTGCTGTTGGATATATAGATTCTTGGGTCTTGTGAGACTTGGTTTTCAACAAGCCATTTCTAGGTCTGGGAGTGGGCATACACAGAGCTTCCTGAAAAGATGTGCTTTCCTTTATATTTTGAGGAGTACGTGCAGCTTTACCTGTTGAAAAGATAACATTTAAAATAAAACAACTTTGAACTGGGCAAATAAAAGTCTGTGATTGGAACAGTGAAAGAAATAACGGGAAAGAGCCACTAAGAGCACAGCATTCCAGACTAGTATCACAGTCGATTGTGTGCACAAATGCACCTTCTACACGTACGCAATAGCAGGATCCACCATATTGGTTGGTCAGTTCATTCAGTGATAAGTCCTACTGTTACATGAACTGGTTCAGACTTGGGATTAAAATTCTATCTAAATTATGAGGTCAAAGTCTGATTTCTGAAAAATGTTGACTTTCCTGCAACCCCCAAGTAACACTATAAACTAATCATGATTTTTATAACAACTTGTGTGGGTTGATAGTTCTAAATGCACAATGGAACAAGGTGGCCATGCAAAAATTGAGTTAAAACAGGGCAGTTAAGATTTGCTGACAGCCATATACTCCCACATGAAGGTTGTGATGTTCCTATCATTAAATTACAGACCAGCTCTTAGATTCAAGTACCACAAAATTTATAAGACCATAAGACATAGGAGCAGAAATTAGGTCATTTGGCCCATCCAGTCTGCTCTGCCATTCAATCATGGCTGCTAAGTTCCTGAACTCCATTCTCCCGCTTTCTCCCCGTAACCCTTGATAATCAAGAACCTATCTACCTCAGTCTTAAATGTACTCAATGACCTGGCCTCCACAGCCTTCTGTGGCAGTGAATTCCATAGTTTCACCACTCTCTGGCTGAAGAAGTTTCTCCTTATCTCCGTTCTAATAGGTCTTCCCTTACTCTAAGACTGTGCCCTCGGGTCCTAGACTCTCCTACAAATGAAAACGTCTTCCTAACATCCACTCTGTCCAGGCCATTTCTCCGAAAATACAAATTTCAAGTCTTATCTGAAACGATGCTACAGTAGAATTAGATTACATCAAAGGGCCACACACCAATTTCTATAAACAATACTCTGGCAGCTGCTGATGGAATAAAGCAACATTAGGTGTCTAAAATCTGAAACCCTTCAGCACTGTTTCACTCTATCAAATTTCCTTTACAGGGACCAGTCAGTAAGTTCCTCAGCATGCCATCTTATACCCACACCATACCTGGTGTTTTCAGCTTGTTTTCAGGTGAGGTTCTTGCAGAACGAGTGACGGATTTTGGACCACCTGCAACCTTTGCCAATTCCTTCTGTAACTTTTCCATCTGCTCCTTCATCTGTTCCAGTTCAGCTTTGTTTAATAAAAATGTTACTTAAAAAGGCATCAAATCTCAAATCACATAAATTTAAATTCTATTTAATTTTACGAAGATTTTAGTGTTTATGATTTCATCTTCTGTCTGCTCAATGCAAAGCTATCTCCATAAAACAAAAACGAGTAAGTTCTAATTCATAAAAAAAATTTCCGATGACAATTTCTCACCAGTAACGAAAAATAAATGCAACTTCATGAGTCTTACTCAAGATGCAGGTCTAACATCACATACGTATGTTGAATATTTCTTTGCATTTATGCAAAAAACCAAGAAAAAGTGTATTTGTACCTGCTATTCATACTTTTACAACACATCCTACAGGATGCATTTGTTTTGCACACCTATATTCAAAATACGCATTGTACAAACAGGAACGTCAATAGGTTTTTCTTTTGAAAAGGAAGAATTTGGTACAGTCGATTATATAAAATGGACAATAAAATTGCAACATATTGCAACATTTCATGTGGCAGATTAGCAAAATAATTATCCCTCAGTCAACATCATCAAATCAGATTTCTGTGCCTAAAGGACATTAACGAACCAAATGGGATTTTGTAACAACTGATAATAGCTTCTTGGTCACCAGCAGCTTTCAATGCAGGATTTTATTCACTGAACTTAAACTCCACCACTTGTTAGGGTGGGGTTTGAACCCTTGTCCCCAGAGCATTGGCCTGGATCACTACTCCAGTGACATGCCATAATCTTCCTTTAAATGGGGGAAATTATTACTTGATCAATGTCTTTTGGCTGCCAATAGAGAAAAGTCAGTTTATTGTATTTGACTTGTTTGATTTTCAGCTCATGCAGCACCAGTCAACCTATCAAATAGATCACAGTTCCCTGATTTTCCTAACCAGTTGTTCTTTCAAATGCCCTTCCTTAGCATCAGTAATCCAATCCTGCTTTTTTTCTGGATAAGCAGTAGTTGGAAAACAAATTTAATAGTGCATTACTTGCAAAATACCTTCCAATTCAACTTTTGATTTTTCTGTCTTTTGATGAGAAATGAGATACGGTTGGTCAGTTCTCTCCACTGCGTTTGTTTCACTCTCCTCCTCCTCTTCTTTCATCATGTCTTCCACATCTCCAAACAGAGCATTAATTTCCATAGCTTGGCCATTGTCTTCATCATCTCCATCAAAGAGCTCATCCCATTCATCAGCATTATCAAGTGATCTCTGCTCTGCACTCTGTTCATCCTGAGAACATTCTACAATTGACATTATCTCTTCTTCCTCATTCTCATTCAAAAGAAATGCCAGTAGATCCAGATCTTCGGTACCTGTCACCAAGATACATACGAATCAGAGTGGCTACAAGGTTTCTAGCTTCAAAAGCAACCCAGCTTAACGTATAACAGAAAGAACTATGGATGTTAGAAACCTGAAACAAAAGACAAATTGCTGGAAAAACTCCGAAGGAGAATCACTGGACACAAAATGTTATCTCATCTTCCTCTCCACAACTGCTACCAGACCGTAGAATTTCTCTAACAATTCCTGCTTTTGTTCCAGCTTAATGTATGATATTTTTCCAGCAAAGTTTTGGAAATACAATTTATTCTTAAAAAGCACAACCATTTCAATGCTAGAATGCTATCAATTGGAATGTTCTTACCTTCCATATTATGACAATACTGTGAATGCAACTTCAGAACAGGCTGTCACACTGAAAATTGAAAAAAAAGTATTAACAACGAAAACAAGTCTTTCTGAAAAAACTGTAAGCACAATCCCAATGCATTTGTGTATTTTATGCATTAGCTACTACACAGTATTTTCTTTTTTCAATCTGTGCAATGACTTGAAGGTATCTTGGTCCTGGATAGGAATAGGTTGCAGATTCAGCAGGGTTCAATGCTCAACTACCCAACAGATCATATTTGTAGTGTTGGGTCTAAAAAGTAGAGGGCATTTAGAAGATAGAACAGTACAGCACAGGAATATGCCCTTTGGCCCATGATGTTGTGCTGAACATGACACCACATTAAACTAATCCCTTCTGCCTGTCCTTGGTCCATACGCTGTCATTCTTCGTATGTTCTTGAGGCCTTATCTAAAAGTCCCTTAAATGTCCCCACTGCATCTGTCTCTACCACCACCCTGGCCGCGCGTTGCAGACACCTACCACTGTGTAAAATAAACTTTCCCCCTCTCACCTTAAATGCATGCCCCTAGCTTTAGACATTTCAACGCTGGGAAGAGGATACCAACTGTCAACCCTATCCAAGCATCTCATAATTTTATAGACTTCTATCAAGTCTCTCCTTATAGGTCATATCCTCTAATCTAGGCAGCATCCTGGTAAATCTCTTCTGCGCCCTCTCCAAATCCTTCCTGTAATGTGGCAACCAGAATTGAACGCAATACTCTAAGCGCAGCCTAACCAACGTCTTATAAAGCTGCTATCACTTCCTGACCCTTGTACCTCAATACCCCAACCAATAAAGGCAAGCATTTCATGTGCCTTCTTTACCGCCCTATTCTCTCCAATAGCTTTCCAATCACTGATGTGAAACTCACCGGTCTGTAATTTCCTGGATTATCCGTATTTCCTTTCCCAAACAGAGGAACAATATCAGCTACTTGCCAGTCCTCCAGGACCTCTCCAGTGGCTAGCAAGGATATAAAGATCTTGGTCAAGGCCCCAGCAATCTCCTCTCTTGCCTCTCTCAATAACCTGGAGTAGATCCCATCAGGCCCTGGGGACTTATCCAACTTAATCCTCTTCAACAGCACTTCTTTCTTGGTTTCAAAATGCCCTAGCATATTAGCATGCTCCACACTAATCTCACTATACTCCATATCCTTCTTCTGGGTGAATACCAATGCAACATACTCATTTAGGACCTCACCCACAACCTCTGCCTCCAACCATAAGTTCCTTCCTTTATCCTGGTCCTACCCTCTCCCTGGTTATCCTCGTTTTTAATGTGTGTATAGAATACCTTGGGATTCTCTTTAACCCTACTTGTTGAGGTCATTTCATGGTCCCTCCTTGCTCTTCTAAATCCTGTCAGAGTTATTTCCTGCTTTCTTCATACTACTCATAAGCTTTGTCGGATTTTCGTTTCCTAATCCTTACATATGCTTCTCTTTCCTTTTTGACTAAATTCACAACTTCCCTCATTATCCAAAGATTCCTTACCTTGCCATCCCTTTCCTCCTTCCTTATGAGGAACCTACTCTGTTCAGTAGATCTTTAAACAACTCCCACATGAGAAACATAGACTTGCCCGGTAACAGCTCCTCCCAATTCACTCTCCCCAGTTCCTGCCCAACACTAACGTAATTTTCCCTCCCCCAATAGCTTCCTGCAAAGTCCTAACTTATTCATACTGATCTTAAGGAGGTGTGATCACTGTTTCCCACTGAAAGGTCAGTCACCTGGCCAGGCTCATTAGCTAATACAAGGTCCAGAATGGCCCTTTTCTAGTCGGACGTCCATATAATATTTCAAGAAACTTTCTTGGATGCACCCAACAAATTCAGCTCCATCTAAATCTCTTCCTCTAAGACAGTCCCAGTCAATCCTGGGGAAGTCAGAATCATCCACTATGACAACCCTGCATCTTTCCATAATCTGCCTACATGTCTGTTCCTCAGTGTTTCGGTGGCTGTTGGGGGGGGGGTGGGGTTATAGTATAATCCTATCAGAGTGATTGCACCTGTTTCATAGAATCCCTACAGTGTGGAAGCAGGCCATTTGGCCCAATGGGTCCACCCTGACCCTCCGAAGAGCATTCCATGCAGACCAAACCCCCATACCCTATCCCTGTAACCGTGCATTTCCCATGGCTAACCCATCTAGCCTGCACATCCCTGAACACTATGGGGCAATTTCCCACAGGTAATCCACCTACCTTGCACATCTTTGGACTGTGGGGGGAAACCGGAGCCTCCAGAGGAAACCCACCCAGACACGGGGAGAATGTGCAAACTCCACACAGACAGTCCCCTGAGGGTGGGATCGAACCCGGGTCCCTGGCGCTGCGAGGCAGCAGTGCTAACCACTGAGCCACCAGGCCACCCGAAAGCCTCCAGTATGCCCCCTCGAGCGTTAACTGTGACATTCACCCCGATTAGTAATGCAACTCCTCCACCTCCTTTACCTTCCTGTGTATCTGGTCAAAAACACCAAAACCCTGTAATGTGAAGCAGCCAGTCCCGTGCCGCTCTCAGACAAGTCTCTGTAATGGCCATCAGCCCAGCTTTAATGGGGCATTTACAACGGTGAAACGTTGTTGAACGACAGCAAGGGCCACACCAGGCCCTACCAGCACCGCCCTCACCCCCGCTCTGTCCCTGAGGAGACTGCTAGGCGGTTCCCGGACGGTCCCAGTGAGTGTCTGTTCTCTCTCTCTCTCTATGTCCCGGTACATCGCCGGTATTTATGTCAAACACTATCCCTCTGTCCCTTTCTATTAAACCTACAACAGCCCCTCACTCCCTACCCCAAGCCGTATGTTTATTCCACAATTACCTCAGGCTCGGGCTCGAGCTCCCGGTTTCCGCTGGTTCCCCGTTGGCGCCAAAACCTTAAACAGCGTCACCCACTGACGTCATCACGCCGCAACCCCCACCCCCTCCCAGGCCCGCCTCAGGGGAGCCTCGATCACCCGGGGACTGGATCATTGAGAGTGGATCACCCAGGGACTGGATCGCCGAGAGCGGATCGCCCGAGGACGGGATCATCCGGAGACTGATTCAGAGCGCGCGGATCACCCAGGGACTGGAACGCCGAGAGCACAGATCACCTAGCGAGTGGATCACTGAAAGAAAAGATCGCCCAGGGTGTGGATCACCGAGAGGGTGGATTGCATGGTGGGGAGATCCACCAAGAGAGCGGACTGCTCAGGGAAGTGGAAGCATCATGAGAGCAGATCGCCAGTGTTTAAATCACAGTGTTCTGTGATTTAAACATTCAGCAGCATAGCCAATGCTGTGAATGAGTGAGCACATAAGCTAAAGGTGGAGAAACAGAACAGGTACATGGGTCAGGGTTGAGGAGAGGGGAAGAGGAGTTTGGTAAGGTATGGGGGGGGGGGAAAGAGAGGAGGAAGGAAGGTAAGGATGGGTAGGATTCCAGTTAAGTGGATGAGTGTTTTGGGTGAGCGGAAGGTTTGGGTGAATGGGAGTGGGATGGAGTTGGACTGAGGGGGGTTGTCAGGCAGGGCTAGGAGTCAGGCCTGACTTATTTCTGGAGATGATTCGCATCAAGAGATCAGGGAAAGTGGGACTGAGGTAGATTATCAACCATGATTTAACTGAATTATGTAGCAAGCTGAATGGCCTATTGCTATTTGTGATCATATGGAGTAGATCACACAGATTGGATCATGAGACAAGATATCAGACAGAATTGCAAAGATCATAAACTGGATCATGCTAGATCACAGACACTGGGCCATGTGTGATCATATGGACTGGATCAGAGACTGAATCACAGTAAATCACAAAATTAATTGTAAAGGATCACAGACTTGATTTATTAGAGTGGAAGACATGGATCATATAAAGTGGGTCACACAAACAGCACAGCGCAGCCACAGAAATTGAAACCTCAAACCACAGGCTTGCTATTACAACTTCTGTCTGTGCTCTTAGCAGTTCTCAGTTGCAGGCATTGAACAGAGATATGCTGCATACACAATGAATTGCACTTGCCCTGATGCACGAGCAAAATACCTACACAATTAAGTAGCAAGTGATTGCAATTTGAATAAAAAGTCTTGACTTTATACAATACCTTTCTTGACCACAAGACCTTCTTAAAAGCTTTACAGCGAACAAGGTACTTTTGAAGTGTAGTCACTGTTGTAGGAAACATGGTAGCTAATTTGCACAAAGGAAGCTCACACAAATAATATGATGAGCAGATCATGTATTTTGACAAAAATAATTGAGTACTTAGGAGTTCTTTTTAGTTTAACACAAATTTCTAAATCTGCAGATGACACCAAATATTAGGGAGGGAAATGTTGGACAGTCAGTTTGAGGGGCACTGTAACAAATTCCAGGATACAAACAAACTTGCAAAAGAGATATAACTGGAAAATTGGAATTTCAATGTGGATAAATCGAAAATATTTACTTTTCTTGCCAAAAGTTAGCAGACTGGTTATTGCCTAGAGAACAAGAATCTGAACTGGATTGATGAGCATGGGGATTTGGAAGTACAAGTACACAAATCACTATAACTGGTAACACGGGATAATAAAGTCATAGGAAAAAAAGCAAACCAAACATCAGGATTTACATGAGAGATAATAGGTACTGCAGATGCTGGAGAATCCGAGATAACAAGGTGTGGAGCTG
>JAHRHZ010000046.1:4610025-4626317 GCA_024137785.1 Ginglymostoma cirratum
GATGCTGCTTGGCCTGCCGTGTTCATCCAGCTCTACATCTTGTTATCTCAGATTCTCCAGCACCTGCAGTTCCTACTATCTCTGAAACAATATATAACCCAGTTTGCTACTCAACATACACAGTGTAAGCAGTACAATTGTTTCATTCTTGATAAATAAATTCTTCAAGTGGAGCTTAACTAGAATATTTAGCCTTTATCTTTGGTAAAGAAATTAACCTATCACATCAGTCAGGAAACTGCATCTCCTCAATTTTACCCTTTGCCTAATTATGACTGCAATTATATTGAAAGATTTAGAGACTTGGAATGGTACAATTTCCTTTAGCACAAATCTGAAACTCCCCTCTGTGAAGTCTAGATTAGGTCTGCCCTATTTTACCAAACTGTTTTTACTTATAACCCAAAGTACTTGTGGAAAAACACAAAGTCCAGTGACTCATCAACAAACATGTAGGAAATAAATAGCTCAGTAATATGCAACCTCTGAAGCTATTGTTGAGCATGTTAAATCCTTTGGTGCATTTTCTTTATAATTAAGTCCCTAAAGATAAATGAACACTATGTTCACATAAGCAAATAAAGGCAGTATAAGATCAGGGCTTGCCAAAATAGGGGTCAGGACCCAAGTGGGTCACAAGCTCTGAAGCACCAATGGCCACCAACTTATAACAGGTGTACTCCCCCACCCCCTCTTAGCTCCCATAAAGGTCACAACAATTTTCAAACATTGAAATGGGGTCATAGAGAGAACAAGTTTGGGAAGCATTGTACTAAACAAATTAGTGCTAATTTCACAATTATAAGTTTGAGAAGAAATTAGATAAAAGTAGTTACAATCAGCATCCTTTCTCCTCCATCCTCCAATAAGGCAAAGAAAATCCAACATGTCTGCATAGCTATTAGAACCACATCAGTGGTTAGTCAGATCTTCTTCTTATATGATACAATCCATGACATGTATTTGTAGGGTATCTATGTCAGGCAAGACGGTACCACACTTTGGACAAGCATGTTCTGGCAGAACCCCCTGCAGCTCCCAAGCAAGATTGTCCGGTCCTGATGAGCAGAATTAAGACAACAGTTAGGGTATTATAGAATGTTTTACACATGTGACAACACAACATCTCATACAACTTGCGAATTATCAGGCTGTGCAGGTTTAACAAACCGATATTCATTTGTTGAATTCTGCAGCAAAACAGATTCACATAGCTCTGTTAGAAAAGTCACCAGTTTCCATCTTTCCCTTTGGAATGCATTCCTTTTCCAGAAGCCAAATGGGGAACAGCCTAGCTCTTTTCATTTTGAAAAACCCACCACCAACTCACCCAAATAATCAACTAAACAAACAAATTACAATCAAAATGGTGAGGAAACCAAGGAAGGGAGTTAAATCAAATGATGTCAGAGGGGGAGATAATACACTGTAGCTCCTGCAGTACCTACCTCTCTCTAAAATCTTTGAGGGCAAGAACTTTTTTTTATGATCAACCAATTCAGGGATACTGTGACATATCTGAAGTAGGTAGGATTTGAACCTAGAGGGAGGGGTTCTACCACAGTGCCACAACAGCCCTGAATGATACCCTTAAAAAAGAAAATTCAACCTGGTCAAGACATATTACAACACGCAGGGCAGATGGGACTCGAACCTGGCTCAAAGGTAGAAACAGTGCCACAGACACCCAAGAACCCAGCTCTTCATACTTTCAATCAACCTGTTCAGACATGTGATGACACAAAGGCAAACCCAAGCCTTCCAGTCCAGACATTATCACTGTGCCACAAGAGCCTCTTAAAAACACACCCTTCTTCATGCACAGAGATCAGCCAAAGAATTCAGCTTTTTTTTTTTTCAAAATCAACCAGTTCCAATATGTTGTTACATACCTCTGGAGCAGATGGGACTTGAACCCTGGCCTCCTGACTCTAATTAAGGACACTACCACTGCATCACAACAGTACAGAACCCAGATCTTTTGATGGAAAACCCATCACAAAACCACCTAGAACTCAGGTTTCTTTTTTGTATTCACCATTAATCCATTTGACCAGAAATTGGAGATAGTAAGAACTGCCAATGTTGGAGTCAGAGATAACAGAGTGGGGAGCTGGACGATCACAGCAGGCCAGGCCAGGAGCCGGAAAGTTGATGTTTCGGGTTGGGATCCTTCTTCAGAAATCAATTTTTTTTTGAACACCCACTGCCAAAATAGCTAATAAAACAATTAAACAGTAATAAACAACAAGCATTGCCAACTAGGGACTGTACAACAACTCATCTGCCTAATGTAATGAACTCACTAATGTTCTTTTGGAAGGCAATCTACAGTTATTGCCTAGTGTGGCCTACAAGTGATTCCAGATTTACATCAATGTAGCTGAATCTGAAATGACCAAGCATCTCACTCCTTTCAAAGACAACTATGGATGGGAAATGCTGGCCTTGCCAATGATGGCCATGTCCCATGAAAGAAATTTTAAAAAACCTCCATTCTAACATTCTAAATTGGTAATGGTCTTGTTGCCTGATTTACCATATCAAACACAATTAAGATTGTGACAAGCACTTACTTCCTTGGTAATATACAGGATCACAGCTTATTTCAATTTAAAACAAAGCTTTTACCTCGTTGAGCCTGTTGCTGCAATGCTACATTGTCCTCAGCCCCTAGATTGCTATGACGGCGCTGCAGTTCAATCAAAGATTGTCTGTAAATTCAAACAAACACTTGTGAAGTCAACCTTTCAGGTGTAAGTGAAACAAAAGATTATGAGATAGTCTCTAAAGTTCACAACTAACATAGTAAGATCATTTAAATAGCGTAGTATGTGAGATTTCGAATCACAGTTTAATGTATTACAAATGTTGAACATAAAATGTTATTAGTCAATATTTCAAACCCACATTGATTGAACAAAATTGAAATGATTATTTAGAGAGTTATGGTGCAGCTATATAGAACTTTAGTTAGGCCACAATTGGAATATTGTGTACAGTTCTAGTCACCACACTACCAGAAGAACGTGGATGCTTTGGTGAGGGTGCAGAAAAGGTTTACCAGGACGTTATCTGATATGGGGGAGAAAGGTTGGATAGACTGGGTTTGTTTTCACAGGAATGCAGGAGGTTGAAGGGCAACCTAATAGAAGTTGAAAAGATTGTGAATGGGATGGATAGAGTGGAAAAATAAGGCTTTTTCCCCCAGGGTGGAGTGGTCAATTACTGGGGGACACAGGCTCAAGGTACGAGGGGTCGAGTTTAAAAGAAATGTGCGAGGCATGTTTTTCACACAAAGGGTGGTGAGTGCCTGGAACGCGCTGCCAGAGGTGGTGGAGGAAGCAGACACAACAGCAGCATTCAACAAACACCTGGACGAATACATGAATAGGAAGGGAATAGAAGGATACGGATCCTGTAAGTGAAGACAGTTTTAGTACAGAAGGGCAAAATGTGGCAGTGCAGACTTGGAGGGCCGAAGGGCCTGTTCCTGTGCTGTATTGTTATTTGTTCTTTTACAGGTGGAAATTATATAGTGAATGGCAAAACCTTTAGGAGTAATGATATGCAGAAGGATCTGGGTGTGCCAGTCCACAGATCACTGAAAATGGCAGTGCAGGTAGATTAGGTAGTAAAAAAGGATAATGGTATGCTTGCCTTCATCGGAAAGGGTATGGAGTATAAAGATAAACAAGAACTTAATAGAACTTTAATAGGCTTGAGTGGCTGACTAAATTTGTAGTTTACACCTTAAATAATTTCTTTTACCCAAGAGATCTTACTGGATGATGTAAGACTATCAAGAAATCAAAGCTGGAATAAACCATTCATCCCTTAAGCCTGCCTTGCCATTCAACAAGATCACAGCAGATGTGCCACAGTTCTCAACTCCTCTTTCGCACCAGATCAGCATGGTTGTTAACTCCTCAACATTTCAGAATTCTATCTACTTCTTTATATATTTCAGTGACTCAGCTCCACACACTATGCTTTCCATACATTCACTATACATCTTAGATAGTGAGATATGGACGCGATGAAGCAAGTGTATATTAGAGGAACTGCTGTAAAATGTTATGTTCCTGGTTTGTTCTTGATTTCTGGAGCATAAGACAACTTCTTAGTTTGTTCTGCAAAATCTGTTTTCATTAAGAGCTACAGTAATGGGCAAACAATTCTAATAGGTTAGCATTTACAAGTAAATTATGTAGAACAGTGCAATTTGATACAGATCAGTGATTCTCAAGCCATTTCATCCCCACTTAGGCAGGCCAAGAGAGCCCCCATGGACCATCTCCCATTCTACCATATGCCATTTTCATTTGCCACTGTAAAAAAAACTCATTAGAAATAAATGAGCTTATGAAAACTACTTATATTTTGCTGCTTCTCTCTCACTAAGTGTGATAAATGTATATGCATTTTAAAAAATATTAATACATACCAGAAACAAGCGTAGATGTTTTCATGTGATGAACATTAATGCAATAAAAAGTTTTCTTTGACATATTCTAATTGGCGTTACAAAATTAACACAGTAATTGTCTTCTGAGATACCAATGCTTACGTTACATTTGTTAATCAAGCCACATCAAGTCTAATGTAAGTCTTGATTATAATCTTACACCGAAACGTCTTGTTCTCCATGTGGCTGCTGGCTGGTCTGTGTGACATCATGTGAATGATGGGAGACAAATCTTTTGGCCTAATCTATTGTGCTGGCCTCAGACATGGTGCTGTGCATTAGTGACGTGCATTTTTTAGTGATATCCACAGTGCTATGAAGGAGAGAGTTCCATGATTCTGACACACTGACAGTGATGGAATAGCGATATATTTCCAAATCTGGATGGTGAATGGCTTGGAAGGGAAATTGCAGGTGGCGGTGTTTTCATGTATCAACTGCCTTTGACTTTCTTAGTGGTAGAGTTGGGCTCAAAAGTTGCTGTCTCAGGATCTTTGTCAAATTCGTGCCGTGCATCTTGTAGACAGTATACATCACTGATGAAGGAAATCAATATTGACCATGATACTTGCTTTGTCCTAGATAGTGTTAAGCTCGAGTGTTGTTGTTCTGCCTCCATCCTAGTACGTACAGCAAACTCCATCACACTCTTGACTTTTGCCTTTTAGATAGTGGACAAACATTGGAGAGCCAGGACGCGAGTTGCTCAGTGCAGAATTCCTAGCTTCTGACCTGCTGTTGTAGTCATAGTATTTATATGGTTAGTTCAGTTCAATTGATAGATTGATTGATTTATTGTCACGTGTACCAAAATACAGTGAAAAGCTTTGTTTACGTGTGCTACAGGCAGATCATAGTAAGCAAAGGATGTATAGATTAAAAAGGCTTAGACAGAGGCATACAGATTACATTGCACAGGGTATGAGCTAGGCAAGATCAACGTTAGCAAGATCAACGTTAGCAAGATCAGTGTTACTTTGAGGCTACAGAATCCATTCATCAGTCTGATAACTGCTGGGAAGAAGCTGTTCCTCAATGTCCTTGTGCATGTATTCAGGTTTCTGTATCTTCTACCTCATGGAAGAGGTTGCAGATGATCATTACTGGGGTGCGACTGGTTTTTGATGATTTTGGCAGCCTTTCCACAGCAGCGAGCTATGTAGATAGAGTCCGTGGATGAAAGGTTGGCTTCTGATATGGTATGGGCTGTGCACA
The DNA here is from genome assembly GCA_024137785.1 of Ginglymostoma cirratum. NCBI lineage: Eukaryota > Metazoa > Chordata > Chondrichthyes > Orectolobiformes > Ginglymostomatidae > Ginglymostoma > Ginglymostoma cirratum. The sequence goes on from JAHRHZ010000046.1 coordinate 4,615,709, forward strand.
CCACCTTCTGTAGTTTCTTATGGTCCTGGGCAGAACAGTTGCCATACAAAGCAGTTATGCACCCAGACAGCATGTCCAACAGTGCACCTGTAAAAGTTGGTGAGGGACCTTATGGACATACCAAATTTCCTGAGCTGCCTGAAGAGACATTGTTGTGCCTTGTTGACTGTCGCACATATGTGGGAAGTCCAGGACAGGTTGTCAGTTATCATCACTCCGAGGAACTTGATGCTCTTCACCCTCTCAACCACAGTTCCATTGATGTACATGGGGGAGTGTTCTCCTCCTTTCTTTCTGAAGAGAATGATCAGTTCTTTAGTACTGCCGACGTCGAGTGACAGATTATTTTCATTGCATCACGTTACCAAGCCCCCTTTCTCTCTTCTGCAGTTTGACTCATCATTGTTAGATATCTGTCCCACTACAGTGGCATCGTCAGTGAACTTGTAGATGGCGCTCAATTAGAATTTGGCAACACAATTGTAGGTGTAAAGGGAGTACAGTAGGGGGCTGAGGACTCATCCTTGGGGGAAGGGGGGGATTCAGTGTTCAGTGTTATTGTGGAGGAGGTGCAGTTACCAATCTTCACCGATTGTGGCCTGAGGATCTAGTTGCAGAGGACAGAGCTGAGACTAAGGTTACAGAGTTTTGAGATCAGTCTGGAGGGGTTAATGGTGTTGAAAGCAGAGCTGTAGTCAATGAGCAAGTCTGATGTAGGTGTCTTTGATGTCCAGATGTTTTAGGGATGAGCGCAGGGCTAGGAATATGGCATCCTTTGTGGACCTGTTACATCGGTAGGCAAATTGTAGGGTATCAAGGTGGGCTGAGGAGACCGGAGTTGATGTGGGCCATGACCAGCCTCTCGAAGTACTTCTTGATTATTGAGGTGAGAGCCACTGGGTGGTAGTCATTAAGGCACGTTGCTTGTGCTTTCTTAGGTACAGGGGTGATGGTGGTCTTCTTTAAAACAGGTGGAGACTTTTGCTTGTAGGAGGGAGAGGTTGAAGATGGTGGTGAATACTTCCGCCAGTTGGTCCACACAGGATCCAAGTGCTTGGCCAGGGACACCATCTGGGCCATCGTTTTCCTTGGGTTGCCTCCCAGGAAGACTGATCTGACGTCTGAAGCGGTGACGGAGGGAACAGGTGTATCTGGAGCTGTCGGGTCAGGCCAGGCCTGGCCAAGCCGCTGGCATTCTGCTCAAATGGAGCATAGAAAGCATTCAGCACGTCAGTCAAGGATATGTCTTTGACCGCTATCTCGCACTGCTTCATTTTGTATCCCATAATGTCATTTAGGTCTTGCCATAGGTGGCGGGTGCCTGTTTGGTAGGTTTGGGGCTCTTGGCCTCCCTGATGGCTTTGCGGAGGTCATATCTGGGTTTTCTATATTGGTTCAGGTCACCCGACTTGAATGCCGCACGTTTGGTCTCCAGGGAGGGAGTGGATTTCCTGGTTCATCCAAGGTTTAATGGTTGAAGGACACTTGGATTGACTTCTTTGGTTTGCAGTCCTCCACGCATTTACTAATTAAGTCCACGACCGTGGTAGCATACTCGTCCTGGTTTTCCACTGAATGCTCGAACATGCTCCAGTCCACTGATTTGAAGCAGTCCCGGAGGCTGTCTTCTGCTGCCTTAGACCAGCACTGAGCTTCTTCTCGTGAAGGATTCTCCTGTTTCAGCTTGTAAGCTGGGAGGAGGAGCACAGCGGTGTGATCCGATTTCCTGAAGTGTGGGCACAGGATGGAACAGTAGGCATCTCTGATGGTTGTGTAACAGTGGTCCAGGATGTTCGGTCTCCTGGTGGGGCAGGAGATGTGGTGGTGGTATTTTGGGACCACTCACTTGAGGTTGGTTTGGTCAAAGTCGCTGGCCACAATGAATAGGGCCTCAGGGAATTTAGACTCCAGAGTGTTGGTGGCGGTGTAGATCATGTCTAGGGCATTCTTCACATCCACGTGGGGTGGTATGTAGACTGCTGTCATGATGGCGGAAGTGAACTCTCGTGGTCGGTAGCAAGGATAGCATTTTACTGTAACATATTCTAGATCCGGGGAGCAATGGCTTGCCAGGGTCGGTACATCTGAGTATCAGGAAGTGTTGATCAGGAAGCATACCCCACCGTCCTTCACCTTACCTGAGGACGTCATGTGGTCCATGTTGTGTGAAGAACCCGTCAACTTGTGGGGACAGTTGGGAATGGCTGGGGTGAGCCAGCTCTCCTTGAAGCAGAGCACACAACAGTCTCTCAGTTCCCTCTGGTAGGCAAGTCTAGATCAGAGTTCATCCATTTTGTTTTCAAAAGTTTCTGGTCTATAGTAACGCTCAGGATGTTGATAGCTGGAATACAGCAATGCTAATATGAGTGAATGTTAAGGGGCAGTGGTTAGATTTTCTCTTGTTGGAGATGGTCATTGTCTGGCACTTGTGCAGTTACTGCCAGTTATGAGTCCAAGTCTTGCTCCATATGGGCATGGGCTGCTTCAGTATCCAAGGAGTCGAGTTCTGCTGAACATTACTCAATCAGTTTCCAACCTTACAATGGAAGAAAGGTTATGGATGTAGCAGCTGAAAATGGCTGAGCTTGGGACACTGAAGAGTCAACCTAATGCTTCAAAATTACACTCTTACTTTCTCAATTATTCTCACTTGTGGATATGCTACAGTCGTCACACAACATTTGTTAGAGTTTTTGACAAGGTTTGGAATGATGGTTTCATTACACTATTGAGATTGCTTGTAACTTAAACTACAATTGCAAAGGGTGCTTCAATATTGAAGCATTAAATACCTGCTAAATGCATCCAGTTCCTCCTTCATCTTTGCATTTTCTTTCATTAGCAAGTTCACCCTTTCAGCCAGTGACTCCTTTTCTGCGTGAATTGCTTCTCGAGCTGCTCTTTCAGCATGGAAGTCTGCACTATAAACATCAGCCTACCGGGAAACAGAAATGACAACAGCAATAATGCTTACTGTAAACACTCATTCAATATTATCAACCAGCACACTAGCCAACTAGTACCTAATTTAAATCTGCATTACCTAGATTTAGAAAATATAATTTGCACACAATTTCTTATGATCCTAAAGTTATCAAATTCCAGTCTTGTAGGATTTTGACTGCTTGAATTTCTGGCCACTGTAACGGGGGTGTTTCGTAATTAATGCTTGAAAGGGCTCACCTTGAATAATAACGATCCTGTCTGTTTTCCTTCTGTCAGTTTTAAGACTGGCTTACTGACCTTACTAAAATTAGCAAAGTGAATGAGTAATGCTTATACACTTTTGTAATTCTTCTAAAGACTCCAGCAATCTTCACATGCAGAATAAATACTTGATGAATTGAGCTTCTAATTTGATATTCACTGCTGGCATTTAATCGCAAAATTGACATGAAACATCGAATTGTATTTAGCTACTGTGCGACAATATCATTCTGGTGTAGCTCTGAACAGTTAATTAAACAGTACCTTCCTTGCTTCCAAACATTTTGACAATTCTCATCATAATATGTCAGAGCTATTACAACAGCACAAGTTTTCCTATTTTATAAACAGCACCTATATTTTTTCTAACCAAAGTACATGGAGAGCATCAGTTCAAGAAGGCAGCTTACTCTTTCAAAAATAAACTCATGATGGGCAATAAATGCTGGCCCAGCCAGTGATGCCCACAACCTAAGATTGAATTTTAAAAAAAATTTCAATAGCCATAACTGGCTACGTTGTCAATAATTTCACTTCATTTGGGTGTGCAACTGAATATCTAATGAGCATTAACAGTACTTAACTTTTATTTGATATTCAACAGAATACTGCTCAACATGCATTGAAAACAGGTACACTCTTGACATCCCAAGTTAAAAGGAAATTGAAGAATAAAACCCAGACGACAAGCAGGCAGGAACCCTGTCACGTGGATATTAAGTAGACATTCTACTAACCGATAGGTTTGCAGTGTTGTACTCATGGTAATGAGCATTTTTGGAAAGCCACAATTGTCAGTACAACACACAATCTTGTATCATTTCCTATAAGAACATTACAGGAGCAGTTTAATCTTGGAATAATGATACATTGCCAGATGTTTTCCACCCAAGGTCACATTTTGTTCATTGGGAGGGAGAGCTCAATTGGAGGGTAAGGATGGCTTTTGGCATCAAGTACAAGTATCTATTTTCATTCATTCTTGGAACATGGTGTTCGTAGGGAATGCAAACATTTATTGCCATTCCTAATTTCACTCAAGTGTAGTGACCTTTTTGAATCACTCCAGGTCATATAATGTAGGAACACCGAAAGTGCTGACAAAAAGAGGATTTCAGAATTTTGACCCAGTGCCATTAAAGTAATGGAAATTTAGTTGCAATATAATATTGTGCAACTTGGAAGAGAATTTTCAGGTGGTGCTTCTCCTGGGCATCTGCTCCTCCTTCTCCTTTTAGGTGGTACAGCTCGCAGCTTTGGAAGACGTTGTTGAAGAAAGCTGGTGTGTTGCTGCAGTGCAGCTTGTGTCTGGATGCACCAGTGCCACAGTCTGTCAGTAGTGAATGTTAAGGTGGTGAACAACTTGCCATTCAAGTGGGCGTGCTTCGTTCCGGATGATGGTGAACTTCTTGAGGCAAGTGGACAGTATTCTGTCACAATTCTAACTTGTGCTTTGTAAATGTTGGGCAGCCACTGGGGAGTCAAAATGTGAGCTACTTGTCACAGAATTCCAGCATCTCACCCTTGTAGTCAGAGTATTGATACATTTGGCTGCGTTATGTTTTGGGTTATTGGTAATGTCTGGGATATCAATGGAAGGAGATTCAACAACAGTAGTGCTGCTCAAACATTAAAAAGTGAAACTAAATACAATTTTAAATGTTTCTAAGCAAGCAGAATGCCACTTCACCTGTGCTCGGAACACAGCCACAGTTTCTATTTCTTCTTCTTGTTTTATAATCGTCTGCTTCATTTCATCAATCTTTTGCTGCTTTTCCGCCAGTGCTTTCTCAGCCATGTCTAACTGACTTGAGATATCAGCTAAACCAGCAGTGTTTGCATTCTGAATAAAGACAGCAAGACAAAAGACATGCATACATAACATAGAAGTGGATTTCTGGTAATAGCCAATTTAAACTTTCAAAACAATCCAATCAATCAACAATGGCAAATAAAATTGGGAGTAAAAACTGAAATTGCCTTCCCCTTCTCTTTTTATAAATAGACCGAAGTGCTACAAAAGTACATAATTTTTAATCAGCTTTATTATACTAAATTATTCCACTCTTTTTCTTTAGCTTTGCCTTTTAGCAATCCTTTGTTCAGCTGGTGAACAACCGAACTCCTCTTGTGCTGCAAGCAATACTAATAGATGGAAATTTTAAGGTGCAAGTTGTATTTTAATGAACAAGATCAGAAACAGACATGGAGTGGCTAACAAAACATTCCTCAAAGGCAAAAGTAATCATTAGCACATCTTAACTGCGGACTTCTTCCATAAAAAAAGGGAACTTCAAAACCTAACCTGTACTTTCAGGTCGTATGCTTGCTGTTCAACAGTCCTCGTCAGTTCAGCAATGGCTTGCTGATTTGCTTTCATTGTTTTTTTAGCTACATCCAGGTCAACAGTTAGTTCATTGATTTTCTCCATGTTTTTACTCTGTGAATATTAACACATCACATTGGGATTCAAAGACAACATATTTGATGCTACAAAATGATGACAACTGCTTCCAGACAGATATTTTCAGGTGATACCACCACATATACCACAGAGTTAAAGAATTTCAAGTAATATTTCAATATAAAGATTCAATTACAATATTTGATCAGATATTGTTTTCCCAGAACAATTGTTATTGCACATCATGTACTGATGGACGTGCAGAGGGGGTTCAGGATTAAAGGGAAAGTGTAATGGAAACGGCCAAGGTGGCAATCAAGGAACAGTACAGCACAGCACAGCAACAGGCCCTTCAGCCCATGAAGGCATGATGCCTTTCTAAACTGAAAACCTTCTGCCTCAATGCTATCTGTATCCCTCTATATCTGCCAAAATGCCTCTTAAATATTCCCAATGTATCTGCCTCCACCACCTCCTGTAGCAGCACATCCAGGCACTTAACACCCTGTGTAAAAAACCTGCCTCTCAAATCGCCTTTGAACATACCTCTTTCTACCTTAAACCTGTGTCCCCTAGTAATTGACATTTATACCCTGGGAAAAAGACTCTGAAAATCCATTCTATCTATGCCTATCAGGCTGCCCCTCATCCTTCGACGTTCAAGTGAAAGTAAGCCCGATTTGTCCAATCTCTCCTCATAGCTAATGCCCTCCAAACAAGGCAACATCCTGGTAAACTGTTCCTGTACCCTCTCCAAAGCCTCCACATCCTTCTGGCAGTGTGGTGACCAGAACTGCGCACAACATTCCAAATGTAGCCTAAAGTTCTATACAGCTGCAACATGACTTACCAATTTTCATACTTTATGTCCCAACCAAAGAAGGCAAACATGCTACTTGCCTTCTTAACCACCTCATCCACTTGTGTTACCAGTTTTGGGGAACTATGGACCTGTCCGGCTAGATCTCTTTCTTTTCTGATGCTACTAAGGGTTCTGCCATTTACTGTTTACTTCCATCCTGCATCAGATCTCCCAAAATGCATCACCTTGCATCTGTCTGGATTAAACTCCGTCCGCCACTTCTTCGCCCAAATCTCAAGCCTGCATCTTGATGCATCCTCTGGCAATTTTCCTCACTATCCGCAGCTCCCCAAAACTTCGGGTCGTCTGCGAACATATCAGGCCACCTACATTCTCCTTCAAATTATTTACATGTATTACAAACAACAGGGATCCCAGTAATGATTTCTGTGGAACACCACTGGTCACAGATCTCCAATCTGAAAAACATCCTTCCACTGTTATTCTCTGTCTTCTATGACTAAGCCAGTTCTATATCCATCTTAGCAGCCCAATGCAGACCCATGTGACTTCATCTTTTGTACCAGCTTGGCACAAGGGACCTTGTCAAAGGCCTTGTTAAAGTCCATTTAGACAAATATTTAGCACCCTGCCCTCAATCATCTTTGCCATTTCCTCAAAAAAAAACTAAATCAAGTTTGTGAGATGTGACCTTGCCCGCACAAAGCCATGCTGCTTATCGCTAATTAGTCCATATTTTTCCAAATGAGTAAATCCTATCCTTGATCTTCTTCAACAATTTTTGTACCGTGACGTAAGGGTCACCAGCTATAATTTCCTGGACTATCTGGGATACAAAGATTTCAGACAAGGCCCCGCCAATTACCTCACCTGTCTCCCTCAGCATTCTGGAATAGATCCCATCAGGTCCTGGGGACTTGTCTACCTTAATGCTTTTCAAAACACCCAAAACTTCTTTTATGTTGACAGGTGCTAGAATATCTACATTATCCTCCCAAGGCTCACCGTCCACCACGTCCTTCCCCTTTGTGAATATGGGTACACGGATTTGTTAATAACCTTGTCCGCTTCCTCCAGCTCCATGCATAAATTCCATCCTTTGTCCTTGAACAGACCTTCCCTTTCCCCTGCTACCCTCTTGCTCTTATAAAATAGTTGGGATTTTCCCTAATCTTGTTTGCCAAAGATATTTCTTGGCCCCTTTTAGCTCTCCTAATTCCTTGTTTGAGTTCTTTCCTGCTATCTTTGTATTCTTCGAGAGATCTGTTTGTCTTCAGGTTCCTAAACCTTACGTAGGGCTCCTTTTCCTTTCTGAGAAAATTCTCAAATTTTCTTGTTGACCAAGGTTCCTGAATCTTGCCATCCTTTCCTTTATTTTCACAGGAACATGCTGGTAAAATTCTGCTTAATGGTGTTCTTCACATGGGGACAACTCAAAATTTCCTTTCAACCTTTTGGAAAGTTGCACAGCGTTTGCTTAGCAGTTCCCCATAAATATGGATGCAATTCGATACTTAGCCAACTGTCTGTGAATAGGGTACTGGCAGAAGGGAGAAAGCCAGTGAGTCCTGTGTGCCATAGTACTGTGTTGGTATTCAATATTCTGCAGTCAATTAAAACAATGAAGAAACATTTCCTTCTTATTAAACAAATTTAATCAAAGTAGATGATTAGTTTGAGTTTAAAAAAAGACCAACTTTGAAATAAGTGCCTAAAAAATTCTGCATCACTAATACTCTGTAAAATAGAAAACATGGACAGTTCAACAAATACTGCTTCCAGTGCTTATTTCTTCAGCACCAAAAGTTTTACAGCCTGAAGTTGCACTTCTATTGCGAAAAAAAGACACCCAATAAAGATTAAAGACTCAATTTGACTTCAACTAAGTTGAACGAGTGTGGGTCTTTTAAGTGGATATGAGTTGTGAAGCGCATAGGTCAAACTATCGTCGCCACCAACTGCAGTCGAAGGATCCCACAAGGCAGGTAATGTCAGGCCTCTTTCTGCAAAATGGAGCATTTCATTAACATAGATCTACCAAATAGTTCACCAAAAACAGGCAAAGCAAATTCTGTTTGTATGTGGATTTCAAACGAAAAGCAACAGGAGCTAGTGGATCAACACAATGGACAGCAGGCAAGTTTCAGCCATGGCTTAGCTGGTAACAATTCATGCCCAAGCCAGACCTTGAGCACAAAAATCTACACTGCACAGTGCTGAAAATCTGCTGTGGACCAAGAATTATATGCAGGCCAGACCAGGTAAAGATAACAGATACCTGCCCTGCAGGACATTTATGAACCAGATGGGTTTTTACAACAATCAACAGTAGATACATGGTCATCATTAAGCTAGATTTCTATTTCAGTTTTTAAAATTGAATTCAAATTTCACTATCGCCCATGATGAAATTCGAACCTACGTCCTCAGAACATTTACCTAGGCTTCTGGGTTACCACTCCAGTTACACTGCCACGACATTATCCCCTTCTCTTAAGTGGACTTAAAAGATATTATACTATTCTGAAGGTGACCAAGGGAATTAGCACTATTCAATATTTATCGTTTAATCAACATCACACATGTTCTCCTGTAGTTAGTTCATCGATATATGTGGGAGTTTGCTGTGTACAAGTTGGCTTTCATATTTTGAATTGCCTGTAAGTTGTGAAAGAGGCTGCAGAAATGCAAGTTTTTCTTTGTTTTATGCAGATTGCAAAACACAATCCCAAAAGTAGCTCTGCTCCTGAACACAAAAGGCAATTCTGAAAGAGAGATGGGAAGATTTGAAGATCGCTTTTATGGACACGTTAACAGAAAAGATACTTTTTAGAATGCACAATACCACCCACAAACTGTTTCCTTCTGGTTAATTGTTAGAAGTGCAATTTTACAGCTGATGATGAGAAATAGCCTTTTGACATCAACAACATTTGGCTAAAGATTATTAAGATCTTGTGAGAACAGTGCTCCTCAAGGAGTCCACATCATGAGGCACCCTGTCTCTATATTGTTATTTCACTTTTATGAGAAGGTGAAATTGGAAGAATTATCACATTTCTAGCCTCTGGAACATGTCAGAGACTTCAGACAGCCTCCGGCATAACACCTATCAATTGACATAAGGCCTGTAGGTGACCAAAATCTTGCAAGATTTGATGAGACAGACAAACTAACACAAGGATGGTATGAATCCTTGGAACATAGGTCAACTGCTCAAGTAGCTGATTGGTCATTTAAATCTCACCACCACAAAACCATATCAGAATTAGGGTGCATCAAAATATCTTGCTTTGGAATGTTTGCAATGGCACAATTACACAAACTTCTAATTCTTGCAGTGCCATATAATAAAGCTTTTATATTTTGGAAGAAAATTATCTTCCAGTCTCTTTGTTTAGGAGACTGCACAGCAAACAATTGCTTGCAGTGGCCATTACAGAAGGGAGAAAATAAGCATTAAAGATGGGAGAGCAAAACCAAAAACAATGATTGCTGAACTTTAATATTAAACACTGGGGTTCAACTGAAACCAGTCTACACCAACAATGTGACCAGACTTATGATAAATTGTCAGGTGATTTCTGTTTTGTCCTCGAAATTTACAGAGCTCACTGAAGACTTTCATTTGGTTTGAAACGGCAGAGTTGAAAATTGTTTGCCAATTTGCAATGAGGCACCTCACACCATCGACAGACCAATTTTGCTCTAGCTCTCCCACAGTTCTTTTACACAAAAGTTTTGATAGTTGTGAGAAAAATAATACAAAAATCAGCACGATTAATTCTGAAGCTCTGTGAGTGCATCATCCCAGAGTTTCTTGTCTCTGTTTTGAAACTCATATTTAGGCTATGCGATTGCTATGATCCCAGCTGATTGTAATACTGGACAAGTCAGATCCCAAAATAAAGCCTAGATTGATACATTAAATATTTAACTTTTGTAACTGGTTAGTGACAAACTAAAAAACACTTCTGAAGGTCCCCCTGAACTGAAAAAACTCCTGCCAAGAGAAACTTTCCATTTTGAACTAAATTCATGTTGACTTATGTTTTCTTCTGAACCTAAGACTGAGATAACAAGGTGTAGAGCTGGATGGACACAGCAGGCCAAACAGCATCAGAGGAGCAGGAAGGCTGACGTTTCGGGCCTAGACCCTTCTTCAGAAAATGTCT
>JAHRHZ010000046.1:4631317-4655079 GCA_024137785.1 Ginglymostoma cirratum
AAGCCAGGAGAAAAACTAACCTTGAGGCCCGAGGTCAGAATAGAGGACAGGAGTAGCTGGAGGGGAGCAATTTCAGGCAGCAAGGTTGGGAAACAATGTCATGGCGGGGACAAAGGTTCTGGATGAAGAACAGAAGGTAACACCAAGAGCCAAGGGCAACAGTGAGAAAAGGAGGACTGAGGCAGGCTGGCAGGCCACAGAACATGGGAATGATAACAAACAATGCTAAAATGAAACTGATAATACTTTAATATTGCTCATAAGGTCAAATACTAAACATTAGGTGAGTGAATGTTAAATGTGAATGTACTATATAGTTATCCAAACTCAAAGAGAGGAAAGTCACTCCTCTTAGAGGCGTCTTCTGACATGGCAAATGGATAGGGACAGAGTATGAATACATTTTCTGAAGGGTCTAGGCCCGAAACGTCAGCCTTCCTGCTCCTCTGATGCTGCTTGGCCTGCTGTGTTCATCCAGCTCTACACCTTGTTATACCATATATTTAATTATTGCAGGTTTGTTTTCTTTATTCATTCACAGGATGAGGGGTGTCGCTGGTTAGGCTCCATTTATTCCCCATCCCTAATTGCCCAGAGGGCAGCTAAGAGTCAACCACATTGCTGTGGGTCTGGAGTCACATGTATGTCAGACCAGGTAAGGATGGCAGTTTCCTTCCCTAAAAGGACGTTAGTGAACCAGATGGATTTTTTTGACCATTGACAATGGATTCACAGTCATTATTAGCTTCTTATTACAGATATTTATTGAATTCAAATTCCACCATCTACCATGGTGGGATTCGAACCCAAGTCCCCAGAACATTATCTAAGTCTCTGAATTAACAATCCAGTGATAATACCTGTGGCCATAGCCTCTCCCTAAGATTTTCACACGAGGCTGTAGATATTCTTTAACAACAGAACATCATTTTATTACACAACAAAAAATGGAAAACAGAGCTACATATTATACTCCTAACAAAACACAATCATCAAAATAAGGTTTCAACCTGTCTCCTAATACCATCCATTCCAGTGACACAATCCCAGAAAAATCTCAGCTTTTAAATCTGTACTTAACTGAGGCATTCCAATTTGATTTTCATGAACTAGAATTCACAACTGAATTAAACTGTGCTTACTGACTGGTTGGAATAAGCGAAAAAAAACACAGGAACTTGATCTGACCTGTGGCACACATACTTCAATGCATCTGTTTCATTTTGTTCAACAACACAGACAGATACATTAATTGCTGAATACAAGTGAGACTGTGAAACATTATCAGCTAATCATGCTGATGCCACTCAGACTAGCATGATGCTGGGCTGTCCTAACCTTCATAGTTCAGGAATCAGAGTGAGGTTTTGAAGGTCTACTACACTGTCTGTTTTATTTTACATCTGGAAGGCAATGGACTATCCATAGCTTGGACCTTAACATTATGCAAACTCAACAAGTACATGATTAATTTAATGATCTGTTAGAAATCTGTATTATCTATGCTATATTACAAGATAGCTTACCACGAACAACGGTATTCAGATATTTCTGGGTGAAGCAAAAGTGTAAAAAACCTATTAGATGTACAAAATGCAAATTTACAACTGGGTGTATATAAATGCTGATTAGCTTTGCCGTAATTGTCAAGTCAGAACAAGAATGATACACATCATTTTCTGCTCTGTACAGTGCAGTTCAGAGAAACAAATAGTACTTCAGTCCTGAAGAAGGGTAATACTAGAAACATTGACTTCTCATTTCCTCCAGATGCTGCCTGGCTTGCTGTGTTCTTTCAGCCTCCTGTTTGTCTAACTAGTATTTAATTGAAACTGGATTGCTATTCCAGGTGAAACGTATGTCTAAGATTCAACAAATCATCACCATTGTAAACTGCAGAATACAGGACTTCAGGCACCAAACCAGATTCAAGAAACTACTAGAAGATATTATACTAACAACATCTGTGCCACAGGCTTGACTGCCCAAATATGGATTAAAATGCCCATTTACAAATTAAAACACAAAATCTGTTGCACTATGGTCTGCCTACCTAGCTATGGAGACATAGTATCTCAATTCCAAAACTAGAAAGATATCAACGAAGGTACAAATTAAGCTTTGAAATTAAGCATTTTGGCACTGACTTAGTGACACCAACCAGCATCATTAATTAGGCACTATCTTCAGTCTTAGCATACCTTGCTGCCTATTGCATTCGAGGGACCCACAGGTCGTTTCAGCCATGGTTTTCAATGGAAAAAGGAACTGGATAGACATTTTCACGAATATACTTAAAATCCCAACAGATGGGAAAATAACAGATGTCCCAATCCAGGATTGTCAATGCTGCTCCTTGCCAAGTATTAAGAAGACGCATTCAAGACCAGTAAGACTGGAGCTTTCTAGCTCCATGCCCTTTAAATGTCCCTTTTTCTGTGGAGATGCACTGATCTCTGCTTGACATTGTGTCTCAGGAGTGAAGTCAAGATCAGAAACAGACTTGGGGAAAACCATGCTGTACTTCACTACTTTGAGACATCATGTGTTAGTTCTACTGTACGCTGCCTTAAACAGAGTTTCATACTTAACTAGTTAACCGACACTATGGTTATCCAGAGCACACTTCATTAAGGCTGATACTGACAGGAGAAAGTGACAAGTTATTCTGTTTGCAGTTGATAAGCACAGTGTTTTAACCATTCAAATGTAACATAAATGACAAAAATTAAGTTACATGAAAAACATTTCACAGCCATTGTACACAGCAGCATCCTAACAGAAGAAATCTTAAAGCTAACATGTAACACCAGATTCTACACGAGTGATTCAACACTAGACATTTACACTGACCGTTCATGTTAGGACTTCAGAACTGTTCAGCGTATTTACAAATGGAAACTCCAAATTTCAGTGAACAGTAGCAAAAAAAAAGGAAAGACAAAAGTGCTGAATTTCTGAGAAAAGGTGCGCAGCACACAAAAAAAATGCCAAAAATCACATTTTCCCAAATAATGAACATACCTCTTTAACTTTCACTTCTTCATTAGACTTATTAAGGTTGTTGTAATCTTGAAATAAATGATCATAGGCCTCTTGGATCTGCATAAGTTTTCTTCTGTTTAGATAAAATAAATTATTAAATGAATTATATTTTTATTTAACTATTATTCAAAATATTTTGTCTGCATAAATATTAAAAAGGAACAAATTTAGAAAATAAGAGATAAAAGGTACTGCAGAGGCTGGAGAATCCAAGATAACAAGCATGGGGCTGGATGAACACAGCAGGTCAAGCAGCATCATAGGAGCAGGAAAACTTGACGTTTCGGGCCTAAACCCTTCATCAGAAATGGGGGAGTGGAAGAGGGTTCTGAAATAAATAGGGAGAGAGGGGGAGGTGGATAGAGGATGGATAGAGGAGAGGATAGGTGGAGAGGAGGCAGACAAGTCGAAGAGGCGGGGATGGAGCCAGTAAAGGTGAGTGTGGGTAGGGAGGAGATAGGTCAGTCCAGGGAGGACGGACAGGTCAAGGGGGCGGAATGATGTTAGTAGATAGGAGATGGGGGTGTGGCTTGAGGGGAGAGGAAAAACAGGTGAGGGAGGTGGAGATGAGCTGGGCTGGTTTTGGGATGCGGTTGGGGGAGGGGAGATTTTGAAGCTTGTGAAATCCACATTGATACCATTGGGTTGCAGGGTTCCCAGGCTGAATATGATTTGCTGTTCCTGCAGCCTTCGGGTGGCATCACTGTGGCATTGCAGGAGGCCCAGGATGGACATGTCATCTGAGGAATGGGAGGGGGAGTTGAAATGGTTCGCGACTGGGAGGTGCAGTTGTTTGTTGCGAACTGAGCGCAGGTGTTCTGCAAAGCGGTCCCCAAGCCTCCGCTTGGTTTCCCCGATGTAGAGGAGGCCACAACGGGTACAGCGGATGCAGTATACCACATTGGCAGATGTGCAGGTGAACATCTGCCTGATGTGGAACGTCTTCTTGGGGCCTGGCATTGGGGTGAGGGAGGTGGTGTGGGGGCAGGTGTAGCACTTCCTGCGGTTACAAGGAAAAGTGCCGGGTGTGGTGGGGCTGGAGGGGAGGATGATGCGTTGGATCCGGAGGTTGGTGGGGTGGTATGTGAGGACGAGGGGAATTCTTTTTTGGTTATTATTGCGGGGACGGGGTGTGAGGGATGAGTTACGGGAAATGCGGGAGACACGGTCGAGGGTGTTCTCGACCACTGTGGGGGGGAAGTTGCGGTCCTTGAAGAATGAGGACATTTGAGATGTGCGGGAGTGGAATGTCTCATCCTGGGAGCAGATGCGGCGGAGGCGGACGAATTGGGAATAGGGGATGGCATTTTTGCAGGAAGGTGGGTGGGAGGAGGTGTATTCCAGGTAGCTGTGGGAGTCAGTGGGCTTGAAATGGACATCTGTTTCTAGGTGGTTGCCCGAGATGGAGACAGAGGTGTCCAGGAAGTAGAGAGACGTGTTGAAGATGGTCCAGGTGAACTTCAGGTTGGGGTGGAAGGTGGTGGTGAAGTGGATGAACTGCTCGAGCTCCTCGTGGGAGCACGAGGCGGCGCCGATACAGTCATTAATGTAATGGAGGAAGAGGTGGGGTTTAGGGCCAGTGTTGCTACGCAAGAGGGATTGTTCCACGTAACCTACAAAGAGGCAGGCATAGCTTGGGCCCATGCGGGTAACCATGGCCACCCCCTTTGTCTGTAGGAAGTGGGAGGAATTGAAAGAGAAGTTGTTGAGGGTGAGGACGAGTTCGGCTAAGCGGATGAGGGTGTCGGTGGAGGGGGATTGGTCCGTTCTGCGGGACAGGAAGAAGCGGAGGGCCTTTAGGCCATCAGCATGGGGAATACAGGTGTATAGGGGGGACTGGACGTCCATAGTAAAAATGAGGTGTTGGGGACCACGGAATTGGAAGTTCTGGAGGAGGTGGAGGGCGTGGGTGGTGTCACGGACGTAGGTAGGGAGTTCCTGGACCAAGGGGGTGAAAATGGAGTCTAGGCAGGTGGAGGTGAGTTCGGTGGGGCAGGAGCAGGCGGAGACAATGGGTCCACCAGGGCATTCAGGTTTGTGGATTTTGGGGAGGAGATAGAAGCGGGCGGTGCGGGGTTGGGGAACGATGAGGTTGGAGGCGGTGGGTGGGAGGTCACCTGAGGTGATGAGGTTGTGGATGGGTTGGTGCTCAGGGGTGGGGTCCTGATCTAGGGGGCGGTAGGAGGAGGTGTCAGAGAGTTGGCGCCTGGCCTCAGCAATGTAGAGGTCAGTGCGCCATACTACGACTGCCCCTCCCTTGTCCGCGGGTTTTATGGTGAGGTTGGGATTGGAGCGGAGGGAGTGGAGGGCTGCACGTTCTGCGGGGGAGAGGTTGGAGTGTTTGAGAGGGGTAGAGAGGTTGAGGCTATTGATGTCTCGACGGCAGTTGGAGATGAAGAGGTCGAGGGAGGGTAGGAGGCCTTGGGGTGGTGTCCAGGAGGGCTTGTGTTGGAGGCGGGAGAAGGGGTCAGTAGAGGGAGGGTTAGATTCGCAGTTGGAGAAGTACGTGTGGAGGCGGAGGAAAAACTGCTCAATAGCCAAGCGTGAGCAGTATTCGTTGATATGTGGGTGGAGGGGGACAAAGGTGAGCCCTTTACTGAGCACTGACCGTTCGTCCTCAGTAAGGGGGAGGTCTGGGGGGATGGTGAAGACGCGGCAGGACTGTGTTGCTGTCTCCTCTGGAGCTGCTGGCTGTGGGCGGAGCGTTGTCGGCAGTGGGCGGAGGTATGTCAGCGGTGGGTGTTGTGTTGGCTTCGGCGGTGGGGGTGTCCGTCCTCCCTGGACTGACTTATCTCCTCCCTACCCCCCTACCTACACTCACCTTTCCTGGCTCCATCCCCGCCTCTTCGACTTGTCTGCCTCCTCTCCACCTATCCTCTCCTCTATCCATCCTCTATCCACCTCCCCCTCTCTCCCTATTTATTTCAGAACCCTCTTCCCCTCCCCTATTTCTGATGAACGGTTTAGGCCCGAAACGTCAAATTTAGAAAATAACTTTTATTTTCAAGGATGTTCTAACATTAATGCCAATCTGTTGTTCTTTACACTTCAGGTTGCCTAGTTTGCCAGCATTCTCAACAGCTGGCCAGAAGACTGAAGCTTCAAGCCAGGATTTCTACTCATCAGGCAGACTGATATCCCACTGTGGTAGTGAGATGCTGTGTTTTGGATAAGACTTTAAAGCCAATTCATGTGGATGTTAAAGATCGCGTTGTAATATGTACCATGAGATTTTCCTGGTGCCCTGCCCTACATTATTTTCAACTCAAATTATTCATTCATCTCATTCTTATTACACATCTGTGGGGCATGACTGGAACAAAGTGCCTGCTGCCTAATGTTGCATTACAAGTTCATAATTTGTTGCAATAAAGCACTTTTTAATACATTGAGGTGAAATAGCATTATGCAACTTCAGCTTACGTAGGAGTGCCAAAATCTCTGCAAATTTGGAACATGAGAAACATGAAAAAAAAACTTACTTTTCCTCTGCTAATTTTATTTTTTCATCAGCTAATTTCATCTGGTCAATTTGATGTTCTGATTGTAAGCTTTCCACTTGCAACTTCAACTTTTCATTGGAAAATCCAAGCTGCCTTGTCTCCTCCACTCTCACCTGGCTGTTTGCCAGCTGTTGTTCCAAATCAAGACATCTGAAAGAGATCAAGTGGTTAATAATTTTGTTGCACCCACTGACAATCACAAAAATTAATCAAAACTAAGGTAACAATTCAAATTCTTAAGGTTACATTACAAGTGGTTAAAATCTTAACTTTAGATTAAATTTAGTGTTGGGCCAAAGTAATGCATTCCTCAAACCAGTCTGACTTTGATTTGTTATTTTGTTCCATCAAAATGTTTTGACATCCATCTGGAAGAGCATTTATAAAGTGAAACCAGACAGGAGAGGAACGATAAGTCTAAAAAGCTTGAGTTTTTCTCCAAGTTGTCACAAAACTGTTTTTGATATTTATATGCTACTTGTTCCCCATCAATTCACAAGCATGGTAAAATTTAATTACTTTTTGAAATATCCATACCCACAATGAAGTAGTATCAGGTCATATTCTGCTCATAGCGGATGAATAATGATCAAGAACTTGTTCTGGTATTAAAAAATTACTGAGAACTGTTAATAATAGGCCACGAAAATAAATGGCAATGTCTTAAAATGATTGTATCCTCAGTGATTTTCCCATTAAGGATTCCAGGAATATTCTACACCGAATGTAGTAACTGAAGGGGATGCAGAATTTGTTTTATGCCAGTGGTGTTCAAATATCCTTTCTGATAGATAAGACCAAAAAAAGCTTCTAATGATTAACATGTACAAAATGTTAAATATTTACATGAATGTCACCTGACATGCAGCATTCTCTAGCCAAGAGGTGACCTGCTCCTTGGCATTCTACAAACGCTGTGGTATAAATACACACTACAAATTAAAGACAGTTGCAGCGTGAGTGAGGGTTAATCCCATACCCTGAAGTGCCCTTCCTAATGAGAACAGTACAAAGTAAATCGGTTTCATCAATAAAAGAGCTACTGGATTTAGGATGACACGGATGATGAAATTTACAAAAATAATTAAACTTGTAGAAAATAGTCTTTCATCACTACAATATCGCAAAAACTGAAGGAAGATATAATAACACAGGAAATAATATTAAGTACAGGAAAACAACAGCAATAAGACAGTATGAGAAAATAAATCAGAAAGTGCAATATCTTACAAGTTCTGCTCTTTCCTCAGACATGATTTCCCATTGTCCCATTTACCTTGATTATCTTTACTGCTTGACCAGTTCAGCGTTCTCCAGAATTGTTTTTTGTTTATATCTACAACCATATCAGTTTAAGAAGATGGGATCCATGGGGAGAGAATGATCAAAAAAAGTGTCACTACCAAAGAGGGTATCAGAGAGAAAGTGAATATTGGTGGATCAGAGTGAGAAAAGCCAGTAATATTATGATGGATGAAAGCAAAATTTTAAATTAGGCTGCAGGATGATGAGCACCAGGGCCTAATCGGTTATATCCTAGAAATCCGACAGAGGTTAAACCTTCAGTTCTGAAGAAGGGTCCAGACCCAAAAAGGCAACTTTCCTGCTCCTCTGACGCTGCCTGACCTGCTGTGTTCTTCTGGCTCCACACTGTGTTATCTCTGACTCCAGCGTCTGCAGTTCTTACTACCTCTCAGAGGTTAAATGGGGCATTGTTGAGGCCTTTTGAGTTTTACTTCATCCATTGAATGTGCATTTGCAACAGGAGATTGAAGATTGGCCAATGTAGTGTATTGCATATCAAAAGAAGGAACCAATCTAGGTCATTATAGGACATGTAACACTTTTAGCAGGGCAAGTTACACATCCTCTAAAATTAAAAGGATCATTCATCTAGATAATGTGAAAATAGAAGTATATGGCACAGATTTTAAAAGATATATACAGGATTTCAGAATTATCACTTTGAGGAAGTTACAGGCAGATGACAAAAATTAAACAGATTTTGTGTAAATGGATTTGAAACTTTTGCCAACACACCCCAGAAGGTTTCTGAAGATCAGGTACAGAATTAAAAAGAGAAGGTAGCAATCCATCTTAAAAATTGGTTTGATTATGTGGCACAGGTAAAGAACAGACTATTTCCAGTTATTAAGAAGCTTAAGCCAATGGCCACGTATACAAGATTACACACAAGAGATCTGAAACAGACAGAAAGATAACATTATTTAGAGAGTGCTGTGAGGTTGAGAGATTTATTTCAAGGATGATTCTGGACTAGGAAGACTGGTACCTTATGTCCATGTCCTTTGTCAGAAATCCACACAGACTTAACGTTCATCGTAATATTTCATGATCAACTATTAATGAAGTTCAGGAGCAATTTCCCCTCTTTTCATCTAGGAAAGGATTTTTCCTCTTTTGCATAATATTGAAGATTATTAAATCATTAGAGAATTAGTGTTTCAATGATACCCATGACAGGACAAAGCAATGAAGTCCTGCCCAAATGTTGCTTGGGTGGTCTGCAGCAGCTCCTCATTCAACTTTGATAATATTCACTGTACCTCAAGCATTAAAATTAGTTTCCCAAGATTCAAATTACTTATCCATTTTCCAAACATATTTCTTACCTCTCATTAAGAGATTTCTTCATAAGTTCAGCTTCATCCAGCTTTTTCTGGGCTTCCTGCAAATCTTTTACTAATGACTTCACTTGTGACTTCAATGCTTCAACTTCAACTTCATTTGAAGACTGTAGATACATACAAATTACACTTAACCTGACTAGTAACTTTATACAGTAATATAACTGAATAATGCCGCAGATATCAAAACTATTTTATGCTCAGCTGCTAAATCTACAAACATCATGATGTAGTCTACAATGCTGCTAAGCCAATGCATTACCAATTTTATAGTTTAGATGACTGAAGCTGTTACTGAATCCCTCTTCACTGCCAGAAAACATTAATTTGCATTGCTTTTTAAATATCCCGTGAAATGCTGGATAGTGAAAATGGTAAATGTAGGAAGGACTAAACAACTAACACTTCCTAAAACTTTACTCAATATCCTACATAGAATTAATTAATGTCACTGTGGCTTGATTCCAAAAGCAAAATATGGTTTGTACGTGCTCAGTAAAATGTTTAGTTCGCGTCTGAAGAAGGGATAGATTTAAAACTAACCCCTCATACAATGTTTCAGGAAGTGTGATAACTCTATAGAGCAGACAGTGGACAGCATCAGAAGCATTATAAGCTTTGGGCAGGACAATGTAGAAATCCAAAGGACAGACAATTTGGTGGAGAGAGCAGATAGTTGGCACACAAAGTTCAATGCAGAGAAGTGAGCCAATGCATTTTGACAGACAACATTAAATATAGTACAACACTTAATCAAATGCCAAAGCAGAGTGGTATGGGTGTACATGTGCAGAGATCACTGAAGGATGGAGGAGAGGTAGTTAATTAAGCAGGCAGTATCCCAGGTTCTATTAATAGCAGAATAGACTACAAAAGCAAGGAGGTTATGCTGAACTTATACAAGACACTTGTCAGACCTCAGGCAAAATATTGTGTACAGTTCTGGATGTCATTCAATAGATCTGATGTGAGCTCACTTATAAAACTTGTAGAACAGATTTACAAAAAAAATGGTTGTAGAGATTTGAATTAAATTATGAGGACAGACTGGAGAGGCTGTGAATATTCCTCTTAGACAGAAGGCTATTTGACATAAGATTTCAATATCATAAACAGGTATTGAAAGAGAAGAAAGGAAAAAACTGTTCCTGGTTGTAAAAGGATGAACAATGAGAGGGCAAAGACTTAAAGTGACTTGCAAATGCAGCAAATGTGATGCGAGAAAAATCATTTTCACACAACAGGTGACGGGTCTGGAACGCACTGCTTGGACATATGGAGGAGGAGGAGACATTTGAGACATTCAAGAAGATTTGAATGATTATTTGAATGCAGACAATGTAAAGCAATAGAGAAACAGGAGTATGGCACTAAGTCATGACATTCACTGCACAGCCAGTACAGACACAATGGGCCAAATGGCCTCCATGTGCACCATAACAATTCTGTCATTTTATCTGAAATAAATTAGATCGTTTAAGGCCTCCTATAGAAACATTATTTTGGGACATAATCTGGAATCACAAAAGGCACCAATGCAGCTATGTATTTGCAAGTGCTTCTTTCTACTACGGTGGGCTCCTTTGCCTCATGTAATGGGTCTGTTATAGACTAATGAAAAAGACTGAGTATTGTGGTGACTCAATAGCTCCATTCTTATTTCATGAGTACCTCAGTCTTTTTGCACTGCGCAACTTACGATGCTGAAATAAACCCCTATATAACAAGCATGGAATCCATTTTAGTCTTATAAACTTGAGTAATAAATCACTTACTTGGTTGTTCGGATTATTCAAACCTTCTACTGGAGCAGCTGCTGTTTCAGTGTTCTGTTGCTCTATACTGACATCAATCAGCATTGTCCCAGGTGCCAATTCCTGTTTGGTAACAGACGAAAGCTGCTCTGCTGCATTTTTCTCAGTCTGTCTTGCAAGCTCAGCTGTTTCACATACTTTCTCCAACTCTGAAATCCTGACAAACATTGTCAAATTATGTGAATGCTTACCATGAAGGAACATAATGAAAGCTAATTTCTAATGATAAATGTACCCAAACAATGTTTTTATTTTACTAAGTACAAGGCAAATTGTAACTAAAGTCACATTTATTAAAAAAAAGTTGGATAAAGTCTCTCAACTTTTAACTGATCAATGCCCTTTCTTCAGATTTTCTTACAAATTCAATTGCATTTATCATGTGACCAATAATAAATGGCAGCATTCTTTCTTCGATTGTATCACAGGGAACGTAGCTTCACCTTTCGTACAATTATGACATCAGTCAAGTTGATAGAAGGTCAACAAATCAAATTCAAAAACAACATTGAAATTTGGAATGAGAGTTAACGTGACCCAAAACGTATACAGAATTCACAAAACAACTCACTGTATTAGACTCTGAAATAGAATTCAAAGCGCTTAAAAGTTTGGTTCTAATAGAGGCATTTGCATATCCTCAAAATTTTCTTACCTTTGCTTTGAAGATTGAAGCTCATGTTCGAGCTTTTCCAAATTCAGAGTCTTGTCCCTCAGCAGATGAAGGAGTTGGCTGACTGTTAACTCTTCTGACAGCAGGCGTTTTCCAGTACTATCATGTATGTTTGACCTGCTTTTCAATGATTGCATATTTAAAATAAATTTTGGTATGTTAATATTTCAAACTACTCCCTATGATAAAATAACACAGAAAAGGCTAAACAAAAACAAGGAACTACAGGTGCTGGAAATCTGAAACAACACAGAAAAATCTAGAGGAACTCAGTAGGTCTAGCAGCGTCTGTGGAAAGAAAGCAGAGTCAATGTTTTGGGTTTCGGAACCTTTCTTCAGAACTGACTTCAGCATCGACAACATCGGTGCTGCTTCCCTCTCCCTTCAGAATTGAGAAAATTTATCAATTTCACTTTTTCCTACTCTCACCTTCACGTGGTCCATCTCTGACTCCTCTCTTCCCTACCTTGATATCTCTTTTTCCACTTCTGGGAATAGGCTAGCCATCAATATTCACTACAAATCCACCAACTCCCAGAGCTAGCTGGACTGTATATCCTTATACCCCGCTTCCTGCAAGGACTCCAGCCCACTCTCTCAGTTTCTGTCTCCATTTCATCTGTTCTGATGATGCCATCTTCCATACTGGAGCCTCAGCAATGTCCATCTTTGCCCTCACTGAAGATCTTTCACCACCACGATCGACAGGATCCTCAGCGACGTCCATCTCCTGCACTTCTGCCTTCACCCCTTCTCCTCCCTCCTGCAACAATAATAGGTCCCCGAGGGCCTCACATTCTACTCCACCAGCATCCACATCCAAAGGACTATAAGCCATCATTTCTACCACCACGAGACACATTCCCCTTTCCTCTTTTGTCAGCCTTCCACAGGGATCATTCTCTCCGGAACACTGGTCTACTTCTGACATCCCCCACATCTTCCCTTGCAATCCCAGAAGACGTAATTCTCTGTTCGCTTACTTCCTCCCACCTCACTATTCAAGGCACTGGACACACCTTCCAGGTAAGGCAGCTAATTACCTGCACTTGACTCAATCTAGTCAACTGTATTTGCTGCTCACAACACGATCGCCTCAACGCTGGGGAGATGAAGTGCAGAACAGTTGACTACTTTGTGGAACACCTACATTCTACCCAATTTCCAGTTACCCGCCATTTCAGATGTTCCCTGGCCAACATCTGGTGTCTCAGCCTCTCTGCAATGCTCCAGTGAAGCTCAGCACGAACTGAATGAATAGCATTGCACTTTACACGTAGGGACCCTGCAGTTTCAGGACTCAATATTCAGTTCAACAACTTCAGGGCTGAGCTACTTTTCCCATGTCCTTTGTCCATCCCCAACACCCCAGGCCTTGTCATCACATGGGCTGCTTTCAGCACAGCCAACTCACTGTCACCCACTAACTGTACCCCTTCAATCAGCAGCTTTTCTTTCCCCTTGGCTCACCATTACCCATTCCTTTGTCTGCCCAAAAGCATCTCTCTCTGTGGGCTCCAACTCCACCTATCACTTGGTCTTCCCCATCTTCAGTTTCAGTATATACACCAAACTAGCTACAGTTTTGAAGAAGAGTCACTGGATGCAAAACCTTCACTGTTTCTCTCTCCACAGGTGCTACCAGACCTGCTGAGTTTCTCCAGCTATTTTTGTTTGCGTTACTGAAAAAGACTACTTTCATTTTGAAAATTGCACTTCAATAAAAGTGATTAATTTAATTTATGCATTCAAGTAAGAAGAGCATCAATTAAGTATAATTTCTGAAAACAAAAACTTTTTGTCAAGATTGTCACAAGCCTTGAAACTACCATCGCAGAATGACAAAAGATCAAATTATTCAAAGTTCCAAAGGCGATATTTTCAAGAAGCCCAAAAACTAATGGTTGCTCAGTAATAGTGTGATAATCTATTAACACTTATATTTAACACTTAAAACCATCTGCTATAGCCACTTCAGCTTTGACTCTTCCCTGTATCTACTTTTTTCTAATTCCTGTAGTACACCCAATGAAAATAGTACCTTGGCCTCATGAATGGCAATTATCCTGCAGTAAAATAATTTACGTACATTTAACACAGAAACAATAAAAATCCACTGCCTAAACTTTACGGGTCTTGGGTTTGGGCAGGACTTCTTAAAATATCTATTACATCTAAATGTCGTGGGATCAAAGAATCTCTGTGATTCCATAGTTTGGTGAAATTGAAAAGCTACATCTTACATTGGCATTAAAGATAGAGTCATTGGGTCATAAAGCACAGAAGCAGACCCTTCAATCCAACTTATCCATGTCAACCAGGCATCCCAATCTGACCTAGTCCCATTTGTCAGTATTTGGCCCATATCCCTCTATATCTTTCCAATTCATATACCCATCCAAACACCTTTTGAATTTTGTAATTGTACCTTCCTCCACCACTTCTTCTGGCAGTTTGTTCCATACATGCACCACCCTCTGCGTGAAAAGATTATCCCTCAGATCCTTTTTAAAATCTTTCCCCTCTCACCTTAAACCTATGCTGTCGAGTTCTGGACTCCCTTACCCTGGGAAAAAGACTTTGGCTATTCATCCTATCCATGCCCTTCCTGATTTTATTAGTCTTCTCTATAAAGGACCCCTTCAGCCCCCAACGCTCCAGGGAAAAAAGCCTTAGCCTATGCACTTGGTTTAAAGGAAGTAATGATTCAGCTGGTAGGGTTTTCTGTGGGAATATCACCAGCCTCTCCTTGTCTCTTAAATGATATGGGGATGGTGCCAGAGGTGGACTTGAAGTTGCTCAATCATGAAGTTGCTCAATGACACAGCAGGCTCAAAGTGCCAAATGGCTTACTCCTCCTATTTTTTATGCTTGGCCTTGCACTTCACTGTATGATTATGTTTCAATCAATGATCTCTGGTGCAAAACAGTGTAAGACCTACATTTCATGATGAATTATTATATTTTTTATCTAGATGGTTGCTCTAATTTTCTTGAATTAGTTCAGCAAACATTTAGATAAATTAAGAGTTTATCTAGCTGCAACTCTCTTCGTTAATTAAGTGATTCTCTCATTTTTCAGTTGTGGAGATTGAGCTTCAAATTCTGTGCCATATCTTGACTCCTAAAGTAATCTTTTATTTATTCTATTGTCTTATGATTCTTCTTCCAATAGTTAGCGAGCTTTATACTTCTGAATAGCCACATTCTCAAAACAGTCTCAGAGACTGATCATGGCAATGAAATTAAATTGATGTATTTTACCAGTATAACATAGGAATTCGCAAGCAGTATGTTTTGAGCAACAAAGCTTCAATGCTTTTTTCAAAGGATACTCTTTGCACAATGCTATTTGGATTCATGGAACTTTACATATGGAAGTAATCAAATCTTAATTTGAAATAAGTTAAATTGCAATTGAAAGCTTAAACAACATACAAACTTACTTCAAATTTTAATTAAATAAATGAAATACTTGCGTGTAGACTGTTTGGCTGTCGGCACTCTTGCATTGCATTTCCTTTGCTGCTTTCAATTCATCATCATCTGCAGCCTCCTACATAATTAAATAGTATTACTACCTTTGAATAATGAGCATGTAGCAGTGTACAATGAAATTCAAAGTTAAAAGATTTTTAAAAGTACATAATTGCTCAAACATACACTATGCTCTAAAGTTGGCACATTTTAACCAAGCTAACAAAAACCAAACAGTTCCAGAAAATTTCAACTTATTAAAATATGTCAATATTTTTTCAATGTATGTTAAATTTCATCCCTACTTGCAATGTTCCATGGCCCAACCAATATTTCAATCAATGTATTCTTAAGCCTTGGTCTCCAGTGCTCTTGAGTTAGAAGCCTGGGCTTGAGAGGTAGGTTGATTTGCTCTACTTTAATCCTCTACCGACCTCACACTCTTGCTCTCTCTCCTACCCACACCCCCACCCCCGACCTTGCCTTGCATCCAAACCCTTTGTGCTTATCCTTTTAAGGAGCAAAATTCTCATAAGCAGTGTGTCACAGTATAAAATCACAGCAATTAGGATGCATTTTGTATCTTCACGATACAGTTTCTTCAACTTCATTGGTGTGTTTTGCTAGCAGTTTCACGAATTCAGCACTGGCTTGGTTCATAAATTAGATAGGAGCCTGAACAAACCACTAATTTATCTTGTTTTTAGGAAATTCGTAAATGTAGAAATGTATATTCGCACACTGTAACAATAACCAATTTCTGGCACTAACATGCACTGGAATTCCATTTTTAAAATTTAGCTTTCCCACATACCATTCGAATTTCAACAAACGAATCATCAGATGATGGGGCACCCAATTTCAGTAGAAGCTCTGAATTCATGGCAACCAAATCAGCCTTTTCTGTCTGCAGCCTACTAACAAGCGCTTTCAGTTGTTGAATATCTTGTTCCATCAGATTAGAGATTGCACCTTTGGGTACTTCCTGTCAGAAAATAAAAATTACGGTTTTAAAAAATATTATCCAACTGATTACTTACCAGCACAAAGAATGGAATGAGAGGAGCAAACTTGTGCCTATAAAGTCCATTTCTTCCCACAAATCAAGCAAAATTTGTGTAGTCATGGATTCCAATATTTCAAAGCGGCATATGATTGAAATTGTAATTGTGAAGCTTTCTTCTTCTTTACAGGGTAATCAAGCAAGTATATCAAACATTGTTCTAAATTTATTTAATCATATCTGACCAGCTGCACCTAACATTACATCCTTATGGCCCACGAGAAACATCTGGAAGGCTTTCAGAGACTACAGTCCTCAATTTATTATAAGTTATAATAAATTATAACAATAATTATAAGAGTAATATTTATTACTTTTACACTCATTTGGAGGCAGGTATTTGGCCATTTCTATGTAAAACCAAAATATAATTAATTGATTTTAACAGAAGCTTATTTTAAACCATGTATTATACTTACAAAGGAAAAAAATAGTCAATTTTTTGTCTTGCGAACGCTGGAATATTACCCAGGAGTCTAACTTTAATGCCTATTTACAACACCAGCATGTTGCTTGATTTTAAACATTTGAATGTGGAACATAACTCCTAGACAACAAAAATGCCTTTTTCAGTAGTTACTGCCAATATTAACTAATTCCCGATAAAATGAATCATTGTTCAGATGATTCTATACTTTCTTTTTATTAACAGTGTAAAAAAATCCAAATCTGGAAATCACTCCAATCACTGCATGTGCACACTTTTCCATTTCTCAGTTAAGCTCTCTTATCAACACCATGATCCAGCGTAGGCATTCACAGATCGTAAACATATATCCAAAGATTAGAACCTGGATCTGAGGTAAAGATGGTTTTTTTTTTTAAAAAAACAGAAATTTAGCATTGCAGTACAATTGCTTTTCAGCATTTTAAAAAGCTGAATCACGTTTCGCTTGCTTTCCCTTTAACGTGAACAAATTAAAATATTTCAGCCTCCATGTCCGCAATGAAATAGGTGTACAAACAGAGCTGAAAACCTTCAGTTCTTGCTTTGGATACCTGTGCAGTATCAGCATTCAATTCTTGTATTTTGCTTTTCAAGATTTCATTCTCTGTAGTAAGGTCTGTTAATCGGGTTTTGGCCTCTTCAAACTTGTTGTGAATATAGTCCCTTTCTTCCCTCTGCTTTTCCCTCCAAGTTGCAAGCTCTTCATAACGTTCCTTCATTGCATGATTTGTTTGCTTGATTGCTTCTGCAAGGTAAGATCACTGACATTTACTTGCAAGAAGATTAACTAAATATAGAACTGTTCTGTAAGTTAAATCTAATAGGATATTTTTACAATTCAGTGAAATATCACGGCTACTCATTACAGGCTGACTCAAAATGACTTTAAATTGATTTACTAAAAATAGTTCTGTCATACGTTAAATTACTACACTAAAAGTTAGAAAAACACAACTTTTATAGAGGTGGCGGTTCATTCCATTGCTTGTATTTTTCGTTGTAATTTTTATATAATTCAAACAAAAACTTCTTTTGAACTATTTTCTTTAAGATTTTGTCAAACCAAAAATGGTGCAGAACAGGGAACTGAAAAAGTTGTGTCCGGCGGGATTCTGATGAAGGGTCACGACCTGAAACGTTGACTTTCCTGTTCACCTAATGCTGCCTGACCTGCTGTGTTCCTCCAGCTCCACATTGTGTCGACAAAGTAATTGTTAATATGTTTTACATGAAGTGGTTTCATACTATAAACAACAATTTAGATGCAGGTCTGTAATTACTGATTTATTTGAAATGGGGTCACTGCTCTTGATCAGGTGGTATTTCAGGTGTGTAAAACAGAAGAGCTTTGAACTAACATCTCTTCAAATGGATGTGAAAAATTAGTTATTTAGATCAGTAGAATGTTTTATTAAAAGCACAATCTAAAGTACAAAATTGATAGCTCTCCTTTTTTAGAAGTTTTTTTGTATTTAACTATGCTCAAAATAGCTGAAGAAGCATTGCCGTTTAAATTACAACAAAAATGTAGACGGTACAAAACTAATTAGTGTCAGTGTTGTGGTTGTCTTTTACCAAAGTAGAAAGTACCAAATATTACTGTGTGAAACTTTCTCTGCAACAATTTTTTCCAGGGTCATGCAAATATTAAGGTTTTTTTTTGTTCTAACAAGCAAGTTTTTGACTAATAATTAACCGTTGCAGTTCTAAGTAAGGATGTGACTCTCGCACCCATTCTCACAGCCAAGCAATAAGTCTATTTCTAGGTCTTTGAATTTTAGGGAGATTTCACAAAATAAAGGATTCAATTTCATTAAATATTTTACAACTTCATAAGTAATAATGATTGAAATGTTTTTAAGACAATAATGCAAAGTTTACAATAATTGAAACATCTACAGTTGATATATTTTTTTGTTCCAATTTTCGTGCAATAACTCAACTTGCATCACCCAGATAAAATACTAAACTCCTAATACAGGGGATCCCCGATTTATGAACGTTCAACTTACAATTGTTTGTATTTACTGCACCATACTGGTGTGTAATTCTAAGGACCCAACATACGTGCATATCCTGTACTTACAAACGTTTGCTTTATAGTGTCCTACAGCGTGTTCTGGCTTGAATACAAATCAACTTGCAAATGGATTCAGATTTGGAATCCACTTGCAACCCAGGAACTGATTGTACCTATATTTGTTTGTAGGTGTGAGATTAGCTGCAACTATATTCAAGATATAAATTCCTAAGGTAAATCCGGAAGTTATTGTGGCTTTTGAAACGTTCAACTGACATCATTTTTCTGCATGGTTAAAACTGCATGGTTCCACTTCCAGAAGGCTGGTCTTGATTGAGCAAACAATTAGCAGACCAAGATTTTTAATTAAATTGAATGGCAGAAGTTACTGCCAGAGCAGGTGGTGAATTCGGAACCAAATCTAACTATGTTATCTTAAACAAGTCCTCTGTGAAACAGCTTTCTAAACATCTGAAATTTTTTAAAAAAAAGTACTGGAGCAACTCAGCAGGTCTGGCAGCATCTGCGGAGGAAGAAACAGAATTACTGCTTTGAGAGTTATATGACTCTTGTTTGCAACCGATAAATAGGTAGATGGTCATGTGCTTCAAAGTTACAGAAGTAGATAGGAGCTTATATCATCAAACACTGTCTAGGACGTAAAGGGTCCTGTTTTGAGGAGGCCAGGGCTAACTAGCAGAAATGTGGACAAATACATAAATTTAAGGATTCTGCATATCAATTTGCACACACAATCAACTAAAGAAGTTTAAAAATATGAGATCAATAATGCACATAATCTTTTGAAAATGCAGGCTAGATAACAAGTAGTCCACTGTGGCCATTTATACACGTTATTTGTTTTTGTTTGTTACTTTTCTCCTATTCTCACCACCAACTTTTCAGAAAATTAAAATCATATTTCTTCATTCTTCCATTTAAGATCCCCCGTGACTCCTCATTACCCAGCCGACAGGGTTACTGGGTAACTCTGTCTGGCTTCTTGGAAGAATACCAGCAGTGCAAGGTGCATTCAATATTTTGGCAAGTCTGGCAGCATTTGTAGAGAGAGAAACAGAGTTAACATCAAGTGTGATATGCTTCTCTCTCCACAGTTGCTACAAAACCTGCTGAATTTCTCTGGCATTTTCAGTTTCCATGTCAGGTTTCCAGCATCTGCAGTATTTTGCTTTTATTGCATTTGATATTGCTTCAGCTTCATGTTGACAAATAATATTTCAAACTCTCTGTAAATATAACTTTTAAGGAATCTATATTTAGAATTAAAATTAATTTACAGACTAAGTTTTTTTTAAAAACTGTCTTTTATGAGAAAAAATAACTTGCACACATATATGGTGCCTAATTATGTCAAGAGGGCAGCTAAGAGTCACTTGGGGTCTGGAGTCGCATGTGGGTCAGACCAGATAATGATGCATTTTCTTCTCTAAATGGATGTTAGTGAACTAAAGGGGTTTTTGTGACAATCAATAATAATTTCATGGTCACTATTAGGCAGTCAAGCTTATAAAACTACGTGTATTTTCTCCAAGGTCAATATATCCTTCTGAAGGTCGGGTGCCCAGGTGTGCTCATAGTACTTCATGTGGGCTCTAACCAGGGTTTAGTACAGCTGCAGGACAATTTCTGCATCCTTGTACTCCGGTCTTCCAGATATACAGGCCCCCATTCAATTTTGCTTTGGGTTCAGATGAATAGATCTTTAATACATCACAAAAAGATGTAAAAAATAATCAACAATGTCTCTTTGGATATCCAGAGTATTTCACTTCATAGCATCTAGAAAATACATTTCCATAATAAAGCTGTGAAGAGTTAAGTGATAAAATATTACTATGTGATGTACATATACAATTAAGCCTTATAATTTAATTAATCATCAACATCAGAATCTAAACAACTTTGTGTGAATGCATTACAGAGCTGATTACATTTTTGCCTTAAGTCTAAGAGAGGGACCAAACCTTTTAACTCATTGTTCTCTTTAATCAGTTCATCCATTTGCTGTAGGGTATCTTCTGGCGTGAAGGTTGCTAGCATATGCGGGCCATTGACACTCATGGCAGGAACCCCACTCACAGTATGCAATCCTTGATTCAAATTCTGTGTCGTCTGTCCAGGGGCAGAAGTATTTACCTGTTAGAACACATCATTTTCTCTCTTCACTATGAGAGAAGCTAATATTTAAACAAGTACAAAAGTTGACAGTACAGGATATGCACTATAATACCTACTACATCAGCTTTAACACATATACTGCATTGTTTTATTGCGCATCTAACGATAAAGGTTTACATTTTATAGCGCTTTTCACAAACTAGGAGCTGTATTTTTGAGGTGAGGAGAAAAATTTAAACGGAACCTCAGGGCAACTTTTTCACATAGAGGGTGGTTCGTATGTGGAATGAACTGCCAGAGGAAGTGGTAGATGCAGGGTACAGTTACAACATATAAAAGACATTTGGATAGGTACATGAATAGGAAAGGTTTACAGGGATATGGGCCAATTGCAGGTAAGTGGATTAGTTTAATTTGGGAAACTTGGCCGACATGGACAAGTTGGACTGAAGGGTCTGTTTCTGTACAAGTCCTGTCTTTGTTATATTACCAAACTGCCATATCTCACATTTATTCAAATTAAACTCTATCTGACACTCCTTAGCCCGTTGACCCAATCGAACAAGATCTCTTTGTAGTCTTAGATAACCCTCTTCACTGTCCACTACACCACCAATTTTGGTGTCATCTGCAAACTTTCTAACCATGCCTCCTATATTGTCATCCAAGTTATTTACATAAATGACAAACAAAAGTGGAACCAGTATCGAACTCTGTGGAACACCACTGGTGACAGGTCTCCAGTCAGGAAAACAACGCTCCACTAACACCCTCTGTCTCCGACCACAAAGCCAATTTTGTATCCAATTGGCAAGCTCACCCTGAATCCCATGTGATCTGACTTTACTAAGTTTACTAATTAGTCTACCATGCAGAACCTTGTCAAAGACTTTAGTAAAGTTCAAGTAAACATGTACTACTCTGCCCTCGTTAATCTTTTTGATTACTTCGTTAAAAAAACTCAATTAGGTTGAGTATCTTCCTCAACTTGCTCCCACTGTGGTTGCCATGGCCCTCAGCGATGGCCGTTTTATTTCCACACACTTCTGTTCTCACCCCGTTTATTTCCCAGAACCACGATCAGGTTCTCTTATCCTCATCTTCCACCAATCAGCTTTCATTACTCTACGAATCGCCCTCTGCCACTTCTACTACCTCCAGCACAGTGTCATTACCAAATTTGCAATTTTAACATCAAGGTTCTGAAGGGAGCATGCATTCAGTGACGCCCTAATCTGTTTCTCAAATACCCCTTCTCCTTCTTAAGGCATCTTTCCATGTAAGTGCAGGTGCAACACCTTCCCTTCTACCTTCTCACCACCAAGACTGCAAAGACTCTTTCCCTTTGAGAGAGCGATGTCACATACAGTATTTTTTTTCTCACAGTGTTGTGTTTACATTGTAAAATAGTGATCGTTTTATGGAACATCTCCATTTAGTCTACAATCGTAATCGTGACTTTTCCTGGCGCTGTCATTTCAACTCCTCCTTAACTCAGACCTCTCTGACTTCAGTGTCCTAGACTCTTCCAGTGAAACTCAACTTAAACTCAATGAACAGCATACCAGCTTTTGATTTAAAATTTTACAACCTTCTGGACTCAACATTGAGCTCAACAATTTCAGATCACAAAATTCTGACATTTTTTGCCATTTAATCTTGATCTCCGATCTATCAAGAGTTCCCCTTTGCTCTTCCATTCCTACCCTCACCTTGTTTTAAACTGATTACACCTTCAAACTTCACAGGTCACAGACCTGAAATATTCAGTCTGTTTCACTCCACAGAGATGATGTTTGACCTCAACATTTCCAGAATTTCCCATTCTTATAACAGATTCCAGACCCATTTATTCAAATTAGTACCAGGGGCTCTTAAATATCCACTTGCAATGGGGCACAGAAGATTATTTAATATTTCACCTGAAAGATAACACCTCTGGAAATGTAGCATTCCCTCAGTACTGAAGTAGAATGCCAATCTAGATTTTATGTTGAAATTCTCAATGATAGCTTTTAATGTCTGTTCATTCATGTGATTCAGCAATCACTAGCATGGCCTGCATTTGAACTGAGCAACATGGTAGGGCCATTTCAGAGGAAAGTTAAGGATCAACTGCACTGTTGTGTGTCTAGACTCCAAATTTAGACCAGACTAGGTGAAAGGCAGATTTCTAGGAGTGAATCAGGTGAGAGTTTACAACATTAATGAAAACTGTCCCTTATATTGCAGACTTTGAGAGTTGGATTTAAAGGAGCTGCGGCAGGATTTTAACCCTTGTTCCCAGGATTAGTACTCTGGATTATTGGGCACTGGCCCTATCTCCACATAACTTTCGGAAACATTGACAGTGCTGCCATCACAAGGTAATACACTAGCAATGAAGGAATGTGCCAAACATCAACAGGACTATGAGATAACACGGTATGGGGCTGGAGGAACACAGCGGGCCAGGCAGCATCAGAGGAGCAGGAATGTTGACGTTTCGGGTCGTGATCCTTCGCTCAAAACAATCAGCCCCAGCCTAACCATCACTTTCATTTTCCCCACTCACTATCACTTTCATTTTCCTATCCCTACTACCCAATCCAGCTCGCCTTCCGCCTCAGCCGCACCCTGAACCCCACCACTGCCCAACGTTAAGCCCGAATTCCCAGGCCAGTAGGAACGGGCCTGAACATCGGGCGAGAGTTGCGCCCGAACCGGTTAAAATCGCCCCCCTCGACAGAACGATGCGCACAATCTCCATGTTTTGGACGGTGAACCGGAACATTTACTTCCCCCGTCACAGCAGAGACATACTCCAGCCGACCACGGGTGCCTATATTTTATAAACTCCCAGAACAAAAACAACACTCACCGCGGCCATAACGCCAACACCGTGCCTCACTGCGCAGCCGCAGCAGCTGTCCCCGCGCCCCCCTCCAAAGAC